>VUQG01014089.1:5014-17073 GCA_015106755.1 Etia nguti | reverse complement strand
GCCCAAGCGTAAACCTGTAGTGATCCCGTATGTGTCAGGAGTATCGGAGCAGTTGAGACGCATTTTTTCTAAACACCGGGTCTCTGTGGCTTTTAAACCCCAAAACACGCTGCGCCAAAAACTGGTCCACCCCAAGGATCGGGTCCCCTGACACAAACAGAGTAACATAGTGTACACTGTTAAGTGCCAGGAGGATTGCCAGGATTTATACATCGGGGAAACCAAACAACCTCTGGCGAAGCGGATGGCACAACACAGAAGAGCTACCTCGTCAGGCCAGGACTCTGCAGTCTATTTACACCTACAGGCCAGTGGACACTCTTTCAATGATGAGGATGTCCACATCCTGGACAGGGAGGAACGCTGGTTTGAGCGCGGAGTCAAGGAGGCCATTTACGTGAAAAGGGAAAGACCATCTCTGAATCGAGATCATCTCAGATCCTGTCCTGCTGGATCAACATCAGTGAGTGGTTCCCTGTATGCAGCTGTTATAGTTTGTGTTGGAGATAGCTTCTAGATATCTGCAGAAGTGTTTTTAACCAGTCCCTCAACTACAGAGAGCTGTCTGTTCTCCCCCGTTTCTCCTCTGCTGCTGGCTCCTTTTCCTCCTCCTCTTCCTCACACACTGCTGAATCTGTCCTGGTGTATCATCAGGGGTGGAGAGCCTCTGTCCCGTCTCCTCTCACCTTTTCAGTCTCTCCTTACTTTGGACACTTGCAGAAGGAAATCAACCATGACAGTTGACGACGACGACAACACAGAAGTTTATCAAATATCTTTAACTTGCAGGATAAAAACACAGTTTTCTAATAGAATCACACTTTATGTGTTTTAATCAGAGAAAGGGGAAACGGGACATGCGATCCTGCAGAAATGTTGTTCTTTATAACAAAGGTAACAGACTCAGGTTGTTTGATATAAGCATGACAGAAACAGCATAGACACAGGAGAACTTCTCCATTTACCATCTGGTCAGGTCATCTGCTGAGTGGAAGGTTGGTGGTTCAATCCCTGGTTCCCCCAGTCTGCATGCCAAATATCCTTGGGCCAGTTGCTCATATGAATGTGTGTGAATGTTAGTCAGAAAGCACTTAAAGCATAGAAAACAGTCCTGGGGAGAATGTGGCATGTTGTGTAAAGAGCTTTGAGTTCTCTGGGAGAGTAGAAAAGCGCTCTATAAGAATCAGTTCATTTACTTCAGACAATATTATTCAGCACTTCAAACAGATGGCAGGTCCATCATGTCATTAACTGGCACTGAGGTCTAAATCTGAAGACAGCTCCTAAAATCACACACAGAGGAGGGAATCATTACAATCAGTTCATTAAGAAGTTTAGGCCTCAAACCATAATTCATTATTTTCTCTGCTTTCTTGTTATTTGTATGACATTTAGCACATTTTGTTACACAATTCTACTATATTGATAACTGACAAGGATTAATGAGTGTGGTATTGATAAAAATAGATCAGGCCTGCACAAAACAGGACTTTACTTGCCCTTATCTTCACACACTTTAAATTTAGTTTAAATTTAGACTGTAAGGCTTACCGAAACCTGTGACATAATCCAGGACGTCTGTTGCTTATAGATGAAATCAGCTAGAAGCATCTCATCTGCATCTCCAGTGAGAGTAGAACTGGGACAGATAAGCACAAACTGGGACCACTCCCAGAACACTTATTTACATTACATTGTATTACACAGTATTTATACATGAATACATTTAAGCTGAGTAGTAAAAAGGAGCATTTTCTTTTCTTTTCAAGATATAACAACAAAAAGATAGCCCACTCACAACGACAAGGTGCGGGCTATGAGTGGGAACACAGGACAACATACACATACTTAATATACATCAACAATACAGGACAAAAAACTAACATTTAAACACTAACATTTTATATAAACTGTCACGGTCCTGGGTCGTGCGACCCAGTGTTTTTGTGTTTCATTGTATTTTGTTATTCATTTGTTCTCGTTTCATTTCTCCTTATCCAGTTAAGTTCTGTCATGCCTAGGTTGCAGTCATAGTTCATGGTTTATTAGGTTCCCCTTGTGCCTCACCCCTGTGTTTAAGCCTCCCTTGTTGGTCAGTGTGTCTAATTTGTCATGTCTCTTGTCTGTGTGGTTCACAGTGTCAAGTTCCTGTCATGTTTCCTGTTTATTTTGAAAGTCCTGTTCCCATGTCCTATGTGCTTAGTTTACACTTCCCCTGTGGTGTCATTATGCTCATTCTAGTCAGCTGTGTTTCCCATGTGTCTCCACTTCCCCTGACCACCTCGTGTGTATTGAAGTCCTCTGTCTTCCTTTGTTCATTGTGGCATCATCTGTGCCACCTGCCCCAAATCACGTCACAGTTGTTATCTTGTTAAAGTCATGGTCATAGTTTTCCCAGTGTATGTGTAGGTTTTTGCCTTGTTTTACATTGTGAGTTTCAGCCCCAAAATAAAGGCTCGCTTTTTGTTCAGGTTTAGTTCTGGCTCCTCGTCTGTGTCTGCACCTGGGTCCCCTACACCCCCCCACAGGGTCTGCATCCGCAGCCCATGACATAAATATTCTGAGTTTTAAATACTGAAATGAACTTTTATTTAGTTTTTTTGTTTTTTTTTAATTTCTAAACACTAACATTCACAATGCAAACTCTTGAGAGCAAAACATACTTTTTAAATATATTTTGAATTCCCATAAGGAAATAAATGAAAACACTTCTAAGGAAAAATGTGAAATCTCAAATTGAAACGATATAACAATACACAAGGTGTAGGGAAAAAAATTATATTTGACTCATTTACAGAAAAGTGCAATGAAACTATCCATATCAGTAATTACAAAAACTGCAAGCAGTGGCAAGAGACATTTCTTCTGTTTCTGCTGATGATTCAGTCCTGTTAATGCGGACTGTAAACCATGGGAATAACTGATAACAACAACTAGGGCTGAACAATTAGTCATTTATTGTCATGGAAATCAAAATGTAGTTCTATTCTTTGACCAGTGATGTTTACTTTGAAACCTTTTGTAGGCTCCCCTGAACTGTCTAGCATTAGGATTGTGCCCACCACTTGCTCTTATGGCAGCGAAGAAGAGCTCAAAGTGGTCCTGACTCAGTTTGTAGTTCAGAAGATACCTGCACAGGACATCGATCCTCTCAACAAGTTCATTATAGATGTTAAGTGCACTTATGCCATTAGCAATGAAGCCATATATGGCAGTCTTCTTTTTGTTGTATGAAGTAGCACCATTTTGTCATTCCGCTGGACCTTCAACCCACGAAGCAAGGTTTATGCATCCTTCAAGCTGGTCTCAGCCCTGTGTTTAGTTGTTGGCTTAATTGGAGCTTTGTAACCTTTTCCAAGAGGATTACGGCTGCATCAAAAGCTGCATCTACAGTGCGCACAAACTCTACAGTTGCAGCTCAACCTTTAAAGTCCTCCAACTTCAAGCCTTGTTCACAGAACTCCATTGCATCCGCTACACTTCTGCTGAAGAGCTGTGCTGCCAGATGGACTTTCATTTTTTGTTTCTCCACTGTAAATGAGCCATTTTTAGCCTGTTACCTAGTTGCAGATCCTCTTCCTCTTGGAGTTTATTAAGGGCTCCAAAGTACTTCCACTTCATCTTCCTCCCATCTTCTGTCACATGCACTTTTCATGTGGGATTCTCTGGATGAAAGAAGTAGGCCTACATGTTGTCTATATTTAATTCTGCACCAAGTTCCCTTATCATGGCGTGGTTACTCGTAGGGTCATCACACGTAAGTGAGGCAACTTTAACACCGACCTCACGAAGCCTGCTAAGGCTTTCCCTAATGACACTGGCCTTCTCTGATCCATCGATGAGGAAGTACGCAATGGGAGTTTTCCATGACTTGTTGACAGCCACAACCATGAGGACCAAGGCCTGGGTGGCAAGTGTGTTGTCAACTTCACCAGTGCCTGTATTTACATCCCAGTGGAACTGGTCCCCTGCAAACTCAGTCATCTTGTGGATGTACATTTCATCCATCATTAGAGTACACACTGTTTCCTTTCCCTGTTCTCTGTTTGCCTCCACATGACTTGTTAGTGCTGAAGTGCTGAAGCAAAGATGCACACTGATTTGAGATCAAGAGCTTTTTCTTGTTCTTTGGTGACATCCTTTAAGGTACAAACGTTTGTCTTTAAACACCTAGACTTCTGGCATTGCAATCTCAGCCTTTTCCTGTACTTTGTTAGCTTCTCTTCTGAAGTCTGATTTTTCCGCTTTAAAGACTTTGGAGACTCAATGTTGTAGCAGTGATCCTCTTGAATACAGCCCGGTTTTGCTAATATAGTTGTTAATAACACATGACTATGGTCCTGATGGTTAATATCCACTGTTACGGTAGTGCTGTAATAACAGCGAACTCCCCGCACATCGTTTTTAGACCTCCCGCTGTCTTTCGCTACTCAGGTTAAACATGATATATAAGTCACTTAGATATCTTCTAAATGTTAATGTTTGGTTTATTTCGGTGTTTATTTGTTCCTTAGTAAATCGGTGTGGCTCAGATTAAAGTTCAGCTTCATACCTGAACTGTTTTAGTTAAAGTCTTACTTGGAGAGCTGTCAGTATATTTTAACCTGAATATTTCCCCTGATGCAAAATGTTCTGTTCTTATTTAAATAACTGACTCTGAATTAAATCTACCATTAAAAATATTTTAACTGAGGAGGAAATTTTCACCAGGAGCAGAAACAGCACGTTGGAGATCCTGAAGGCTGCTCCAACAATGATCAGATTATATTTTAAATATTTGTACAATTCTCTTCCAAACCCCAGCAACTGTCTGTAAGTTTGAGTGTCGACTAAAATAAAATAAGTGTTCCAACATCTCACCTGTTTGTTGTTTAATTCAGGCACACATGTGTACTATTTTATTCTGAGAGATGAAGCTTGTGTTTCTGTCGTGTAGTGATTGTGCTTAACTGTATGAAGCTTATTAGACATTATGAAACAGATCATATATAAAAGCGAATTTTACCAAAGTGCTTAAGATACTTTTTAAAATAACCTTTTTAAAAAAAAAAAAGAAAAAAAAAAGAAAGAAAAGAAAAAAAATCTGCATCATTATGTGTAATTTTTTTCATGTCATGTGTAATTTCCATTGTAAATATTAATCACAGTTAAATTTAAGAGCGGACGGCAGTAAAAACTCCGGAACGGAGATGCCATCGCGCTGCGTTCACGGGAAGTCCGGACTCCCGTGAACTTAGTCCAGACTAGAGAGAACGCGAGTATGGACTCACGTACTTGAGTATTGAGAAACGGTCTATAATTTCGAGTCATTCAGAGGTCAGTGGGACTCGTTTCATGTTCGTTATTCAGTACAACTGAAAAACATCTGTAAAATATGAAACAAAGGGACAAATGCCTAAAAATACCTGCTAATGCATTTTTAACTGTAAAAAGTTAATTTAATAATCCTGTAAAATTCAAGACATTAGCGTTTTTACCTTTTCACTCAATCGCTGCGCTGTTATCTGCCACGTGTTCTCTGATTGGTCAGAACAACTTAGCACCGCCCTGTTTTATGTGTAGAATTCCCGCCCTGGTAGCATCGCTCTGCGGGCGGAACCGTGTGGCACAACTGGATTTGACTAACAGCGCCTATAACCAATCAGAAGTCGGTATTAAGACGAGCTCCGCCCATGTTTGCAAACCGTGTTCCGCCCCCTGAATAGGAATGACCAACGGGGGCGTTGCTGGTGGGTGGATCCTGTCCCAGGCTCGACCCAGTTTGAAAGTGAACCAACAGCTCCAGTTGCAGCTTCAGCCCCAAACAACAACAAGAACCCGAGACCCGGAGAACCAGACCCGGTCCATTCCGTTTCACCTGCAGCCGGCCCTCCTGACGAGTGAGTACCCCGATCGGCCCTCCACCGCGGGGCTGCGGTAAAAAAGCAGTGTATTTGAGCCGGAGATGAGCTGGATGTGTCGGGCATCTTGTTTCTGATGTGCGGGCATCCAGAGAGAAAAGATCCGGGAACAGGGCTGGAAAACGGGGATAAAATGGCCGCTTTGACGGTTGCAGCCTGGCGATGGTGGGATGTGGTGTCCTTCCCGGTCCTTTGTGTGCTCCCTCTCGGAGGACTGATCCAGACATGTTGTTGTAAACACGAAACGCCCATTTTGGAGTATGAATGCCAGGAAATAGCCTGACCCCGTCTATATAACGCTGACCTTTCCGGTGCATAGACGGAGCCCTTCGATAAAAATGCGCAGTAGACGTAGAGACTGTGACCGTTTCCATTGCAGCACTGCTCGTATCAGCAATACAGACGGTGCTTCGGGATAAATGTGTCCGTGAATCACCAGAGAGCCCTGCGGTGCTCCCTGCGACCTCTCCGCGTGTTTACCGGGACTGTGAGCGGCTGTTAGCCGGTTAGCCGCTGCTAGCAAAGGGGGATGGGGCGGCTAGCTCCGCAGAGGGCGGGAAGCAAATGGTGGTCCATTGTTCTGAGCAGCTAGCTGCTAGCGCGGCTAGGCTAACCGCAGCGGCCGCAGATCAGCGCAGAGTCCCGGATACTCGCCTCCATCCGCCCCATCGAGGCTCTCATACCTTCAGCCCCGGGCGTACAGCGGGTACCGGGCTCCGTAGGGAGCTTCCAGCGCGGACCTGAAGAGGAGAGGCTGCTGGAGGGCCTCCCTCTGCCCGGCAGAGAAAATGGAGCCCGCCTGCCTTTGTTATTCACAACGAGGCTCAACGGGGAGCCGTTACCGGACATTTACCGTTAAATACGGGCTCATACCGGCAGAATATAAAGTCACAGCGTGAAGAACAGCAGACTCACAGGTTAAAAGGCCATTCCACACAAACGTGTTTAAAGCGGAAAAATGTGTAAAATAAAGGTTAAATCCAGTCTGACAGGTCATCGTCATTGTGTCAGTGATGTTTGATCCTGTTTGTTTAATGAGAGCTGTCAGGAACAAAAACACCCATTAATAACCCTGATCAGCTCCTCTGATCAGTTATTATCAATAACATGGACCCACAGTGTCCGAACATCAGGTTTCTCTGTGATAAGTTTAATATTGGATGCTTTGGTTAGTAATCACACAGTCATCAGTGAACTAATCAGCTGCTGATCACAGTGATCAATAATCAAATCACCACCAGCACACTGAATGTAATGTAAAATAAACCCATGTTACATTACTGATTAAAAAGTATCTATCACAGCGGGGGTCAGAGGTCAAGTGACACCCTCATGTGTCTTACTATTCACTGATAGGTCAAAGTTGAATTGTGAGTAGAATAGAAAAGTCCTTTATTGTTATTGTACATGTACAACAAGATTATGGATCAATTCATAAATTATATAAATAAATACCCGCTCTGTAGTGCCTCAGCTCTAACTCTCACGCTCCCTCGCTCTTCTTCTGTGGTGGTTTTTCAGGCCGCCACTATGATGCGTAAAGACATCAACAAGCCGAAGGGGAAGACGTCGGCGTACGCCTTCTTCGTGCAGACGTGTCGAGAGGAGCACCGCAAGAAGAACCCCGAGCAGTCGGTCAACTTCGCCGAGTTCTCCAAGAAGTGCTCAGAGAGGTGGAAGGTGAGGTGGGGGGGCTACAGGTACCTGGTTAGAACCTGGTCACACGATCACCTGACTCATCAGTGTGTGAGTATAAGCTCACCTACCTGTGTTCAGCTCTCCAATCAGGACACAGTAAGCAGCGGCTCCAGCTGTTTGACTGGTTTCAGTGGTTATAGTGGGAGTTTTCATGGTGTTCCTGTGCAGCAGCACCAGTGACAGACTTACAGTTTAAACTCAGAGGTTCATTCAAACCCAGCACAAACTCAGAGGAGAACTGGATCCTGGTTTATCCTGGTTCACACTGAGCTGTGAAGGACTCTGTGTCAGTGACATCACCTGCACAGGTGGATCAGCCTTACCTCTGACGTGTTTCGTGTTTGTCATATGCCACATACATGGGCTGACACACAGAGAGGTAAATGAGTGGAGTCATCACTCAGCATGTCTGTGACTGTAACTGAGAGAGCGGCAGGCCATAGCAGAGCTGGTCATGATGTCACACGTGTCGGTACTTTAACCTGTGTGACAGGAAGAGGTGAGCAGCTCCAGGATCACTGCTGTGCTCTTCATCACTCAGTACAACAGCTCAGACCTCACCACATGGTCACAGCATCATGATTACCCACTGAAACATGACAGTCACAAAATTAGAGGAAATACAGTTACAGTAAATGAAACACAGTGAAATGTGAATGAATAAACTCTCTAGAATAAATCCATCAGAACACATACACAGCATGGTAAATGGACTGGTTCTTATATAGCTCCTTTCTGCTCAATCTGAGCAGTCAGAGCATACAGTCAGAGTCTATCAGCAGAGCAGAGGGTGTGATTGATTATGAATCCTCGGCTACTGTGTGTTTGCGGCCTGTAAATCTGTTTAGTGGCAGCTGGTGGACTGTAACGTGCTCCTACAACCAGGAGGTGGCAGCAGTGCACACAGAAGCTGTTTGAGGAACACACGTAGAAGAACATGTCAGCGTTACTGTCTGTGAGAGCAGGGGTGTGTTCCAAAACTCCATCCCGTCTCCTTTTCCTCATCGAGGTCACAAGTGGATTTGAAGTCGGGAAATAGAAGAAGATGTGTTATGGTCGCCTCACCTGAACGTGACGTCAGAGGATGGACTACTGCTCGTCTTACCCAGGGCTGGGCGATATGTCGAATATGCTCGATGCTTAAAATGGCTTTATCGTAACCATCGAGTATGGGTTGTCATGGACATATTAAGCTGTATGAACGTAATTCACTGTGAGTTTTTTCTCCCACACCCTTTGAATGCATCATTAATCCCCCCTCCCTCATGTAAAATGTTCTACCTGGCACACTGCGCTTACATACTACCAGACAGGGAAAATAAAGGCGACAGCGTGAGTTTCAGATTCGCTGCTGATTGGATTTCACAAAGAGGATGTCGAACAAAATGCAGTAATCTGCAAAACGTGCCGTAAAACTATTGCCACAAAAGGTATCATGACCACAAATTTATTCCACCAGCTGGAAAGTCATCCACTGTTTTAAACAACGTAACTGCTCTTTTAGTTGTTTGTTGTTTTTGCTGTTTGGTGGTCGTAGAAGTCCGAAGCTTTTAGCTTTTAGCTTCTGTGGATGCCACACATGCCAATATTTACATGAACTTGAATTCAAGGAGTCTTAAACTGCAGCTCGCCCCATCAAGACATATCGCGATATATATATCGTGTTTCATGATATAGCCAAAAATATCGCAATATTAGATTTTCCTCATATCGCCCAGCCCTAAGTGTGTTCTAATCCCGTTGTTTATGGAGGGCAGCCTGTGAAACATAAGGTTTTAATGTTAAAGAGGAAGGAAGATTTGGAGTCAAATCCACTGATGTTTGCAGCTTGTTTACATGTTAACAAGCTGGTGGATTTACTAAAGAGTGTCACTTTCAGGAGGAGAATATTTACATGAGTAACATGTGATTAAAGCGTCTGATGCACAGTTTACTGCAAACTGCACATAATGCAGTCTGCTGTGGCTGTGCTAGCTGCTGTTGGGACTGTTAGGACCACAGGTTTATCAGAGTTAAAGCTCTGTCCTCACACTCAGTCAATTATTGCTCCTCTGTAATGATGGATTTTACTGAAACAGCAGTTCTCAGCAGTGCACACAGAGCCACATCTCTCTGTGACCAATGAAGCAAAGTGTCTGAAAACACAGCTGTAACTGGCTCGTTAGTGTCCAACCCCACTTATCTGGGGCCGGGTCGCCGGGGCAGCAGCCTAAGCAGAGAAGCCCTGACCTCCCTCTCCCTGGCCACCTCCTCCAGCTTGTCCGGGGGAACACCAGGGCGTTCCCAATCTCTCCAGCGTGTCCTGGGTCTTCCCCGGGGCCTCCTCCCAGTATGAAATGAGAAAGCTGATTTCTGTCGCTTGTATCCGAGATCTCGTTCTTTTGGTCACTACCCAAAGCTCGTGAGTGTAGCGACAGAGATTGTAAATTGAGAGCTTTGCTTTTATGCTCAGCTGTGTCTTCACATTGGACTGTTACAGCGTCCACATCAATGCAGATCTGACAGATTGTCACGCCTGTCCAGGTCCCACTGTTGTTGCCCACATGAGCATTAAAGTCTCCCGGTAGGACAACAGAGTCCCCCGGTGGAGCACCCTCAAGCACCCCACCATGGGTTGCTGAGAACATACGTTGAGGTGAGTCTGACTATATTATAGCTGGTACCTCTCAACTTAACGCACTAATTTAGGCTCCTCCCCTACCAGAGAGGTGACATTCCATGTACTAATCGCTAGTTTTGGGACTGGGGTCTGCCAGGGTCTCCGCCTTGGCTGCTGCCCAGCAGACGCTGCACAGCCCTTAAAAGGGCACCTTCCCCTGGCCGGGCTCCAGGATGGGTCCCCGGTAACCCTATCCCGGGCAGGGTGAACTGTTTCCTAGTTCTTACACTCAGAGGGGTTTTTGAATCACTCTTTGTCTGACCCCTCACCCAGGACAAAATTTGCCACGGGAGACCCTACCAGGGGACAAAAAAGCCCCGATAACATAGCCCCTGGGATCCTTCAGACACACAAACACCTCCACCACGATAAGGTAGCGATTCACACGGGGGCTCGTTAGTGTGGTTGATCAATTAATTAAAGTCATGAGTCACAGACACACAGTTACAGGCTCTCACCCAACAGATAATCAGGTTCACGTACAGTCGCCTGCTTGTAATCATGAGCTCTCCTCTGATAAACCCTGAACTCCATCCTCAGGACCGTTTGCTCAGGGCCCAGAGGTTTGGGACAGAAGAACATCTGGATGCATGTGTGAAACTTGCAGTTCTGAGCATCAGTCAGCACGGTCAGTGTGAGCTGAGATCACATGTTCTTCTTCACTGGATGAAGGAGCCTCAGAGGAGGTCTACGAGCAGCTAGCAGTACTTTGTGTGTGTGTGTAGAGGTGTAGAGGTGTAAACTGTCAGGGACAGGAAACAGTTCAACCTTTAATGTAAGCGTGAGACTGAGCTCCACAGAACAACATAATCACTTCCTGTGTGCTGGACTTGTAAAGACTCTTACATCATGTGAACACTTTAAGTTAAACACTTCTGGTCAGGTTTCAGGAACACACGCTCTCCTGTTATTGAAGTCTAAAGACTCTGTGCTGGTCACATGACTGAATCCATGTCACCAGATTATTACCATGTTTCATTCCAGTGTAGATAAAGCTCTGAAACGGGGACTGACAACAGCTGTAACATCTGCAGCACAGATCCACTACAGCGAACCCTGCAGGGAGTCACTGATCAGTACTTAACTGCAGCTCAGGTTAAACCCTGAGACAGGTGTGTGCAGCTCTGGTTGAAGCAGACAGGTGCAGCTGCTAGTACCTGCTGATGGAAGCATCTGGATTCCAGCTGTGTTCAGCTGTCCGTCTGCAGCTGGTCCCAGCAGGAAAACTGTGGTCCTCCCCCTGAATCGATTCTGTATTGTTTTCTATAAATGTGACCCTGAGAGTTCAAAGGTCAGAGGTCACACACTGACTGTCTGCTCTCTGCCTCCAGGCTCTGTCTCCCAGTGATAAGAAGTGCTTCGAGGACATGGCCAAAGCCGACAAGGTGCGCTACAACCGTGAGATGAAAGACTACGTCCCCCCCAAAGGCTTCGGAAAGAGGGGCCGCAAGAGGAAAGACCCCAACGCCCCCAAAAGACCCCCGTAAGACCCCAAACACACTCTGAAGGTCCAGGTAGCACCTGACACACCTGATGTACTGATTAAAGACCCCAAACACACTGTAAGTCTGTGTGTTTTGAATGTGCCAGCAGGGGGCAGCACAGAGCTGCTCTCGTGTTTGAGTCCAGCTTCGTCTCCATGTTCAAACACAGAGGCAGATCCTGGATCAGCTCTCATCCTGGACTCTGCTCATGCTTCCAGTCTCTGAGCTGCTCTCTGACACAATGATTAATAATAACAACTGTATTGTGAGCTGCTCTCTCTGTGTGTTAGAGGTTAAACTCATTTTTCCATTTCAGAA
>VUQG01014087.1:1091-17132 GCA_015106755.1 Etia nguti | reverse complement strand
CTAATCATATAAAAGAAAATGTCAAATAAGGGTCAGCAATGTAAACATAGCAAATATGAAAGTGAATCCAATGAAAGGTATTAAGAAGGTATAGAAAGAAATGAATGTTTCCAGATCGAAATCATTTTGAAACCCTAAAATTAAACACTTTTCATACAGTCTGTCATGTTTCTTTTTTTAAGCTGAAAAACACGGTGTTGACGTGAGGAAGGTAACTTAAAAGCTCAAAGCAGCCGTAGATGTTATCGCCCCTCACAGTGTATCTGTACATCTCCTGTGTTCTCTTCGCTTTGCCGCCTTCTCCTTGTTGTTGTTTTCAGATCTTAATGGGAGATATTTCCGTGTTCGGGTCCAATGTGACGCTGCAGCCGATCAGCCCCAATTGTGAGCTTCTTATCGCTCGCACAGATTGGTTCCACCAGCAGAAAGACACGAGATTATCAGTCCATTAGATTCATACTGGCATATGGCACAGATCACATTAATGCTGATTCGGATTCACCCTACCTAAAACGTATTATTTCTTAAGGCTTCACTGTGATTTTATCAGTCAGGCTGTCAGATAACACCTCCTCCGCTCACAAAAATATCTGCCTCCCCTTTTGTGATCGCACAATATCCTTTCCATTGTCCCAGTTAAGCACTTTGTCACTTTTTGTTAGTTGTCATTAACAAAGTGCCATATAAAGTGATGCACAAATTGACACAAGATGTAAAATCACTTTTCGAATTTAAGTTTCAGCATTGTCTTTTTTTAGTCCTGGAGTGTCATTACTGCTATATTAATCATTGCAATATTGTCGTCTTGAACGTTATGCTTTGTTTATATTGCTTTTCATTCTGACATTTTATGATTGCTGTAGTAATTAGAGCAGGTAGATTATTGGAGCATGTTATGAGACTTGCCGCTTTATCACCTGATATAAATCCAGAATATTTATACTGCTTCTGTGGTGAACAACTGTAGCTTTTATTGACAAAGAAAATAATAAAACTTTGGACTGGAGTACTTTGAATTACTAAAAACCTGCCTTTCCCCAATGATGGCAATAAAAAAATGTTGTTTTCTTATGTAAAACTCTAAAAGAAAAGGAGTTTTCACATCATATGACATTTTTTAATCAAATCTATTACACAAAAAAGAGACTTGTACCGAACTGATAGATTTAGGAGACTTCACGAAGCATTTCAGCAACCTTGAAACTTCTCCCGGGCTCTGTTAAAATGACAGACGCGACACTTTCAAGTCTGAACAGTCCAACCGTATGTGCTTTGATTTTCCTCTGTTTGGCAGCTTTGTTTTGTCTTTTCAAGCTTTGCCAAGAAAGTCAAAATTGAAAGAAAAAAACATCTTGATATCTCATACTGTACAAATGATTAATGACTTTGATTCATTAGCTCTGAACTAGTGATAAAAAAAAGAAGCATTAAGAGCCAACCTTGATTTTTTGAGTGCATCTTTCAATGGTATACTGCATATGTGAAGAAAAGGATGCTTTTAACAGTTTTTGATTCACCTAAAATCAAGGCCTTTGGTCTATTTCACCTTGAACAAACAAGCCAGGTAAAGCTTTTAAAATTACTCATTTGATTCATTAAATTCAGTGATACTCAGTGTCTTTGTATTGAGATTAATTTTACTCTGACGTACAACTATTCCGCTTGAACTTTGACCTTGAAAATTTCTTACATTCTTAATATACATGCGGTGTCTTACTCTGATATTTTCTCTCTCAGCTTTCCTCTCATCCAAACTGTCAGTGGAGGAGAGCACATCCCTTTTAACAGGAAGGAATTGTTGGGGTTTCTCCTGTTTTATATTTAATGTGTTGGGTTTTGGCATTTTACAAATAAAATCAAAATTAAGCTGTCACAGACCACGTGTGATTTACTAAAAGGACAGTTTTCCATCAGAAGTCTTTTGCCTCAAGCCTGCATCAATTACGTCATTTTTATCCTGATATACCACCATAAGAGTTTGTCATATAATATATGTGTTCAAAAAAGGACGCACCACACACACTTGTCTCAAGTATTTCTATGTAAACTAAGTAAATACCTAATTTTGGCCTATTTTTGCACATTTCATTTGGCTTTGTAAATCTGCATTGAATTCTTAGGGGGTTATTTTATAGCTGGAGATGCAATGGAGGCTTCCTGTTTACACCACTGCAGATTTAATTTAAAGACTACTGAAGTCTTTTGGGGTAAGATGAAATCTGATTCTTTTTTTTTTACCAGAAATCTTGGACCTGGTGCAGTGGGTCAAGTGGCCCAAGACTCGCCCAGTGACAGCCAGGATAGGCTCCATCCCCCCTGCATCCCAGAAAAGTGAATGGATGATGGAACTTTGATGCAGAAACAGACTGAAAAATAGTGCACAGGTTGTTGACAACATGTTCTCGTGGAGGTCGCTGGCATTGCAGAAATCCACACAAGCTGCTAAAGTGTTTGGAGTTTGTCTCCAAAGGCTGGAAGTGCTGTGGGGGAGTAAGTTTGTAAACCAGGACCACTCACGATTAGACCTTTGTTTCTGTGTTTGGGGCAGAAAAAAATATTAAATACTCAGATTTAGAACATCACCACTTCAGACTGAAATACTGACATTTATTTCATGCAAGTAAATGTGGCCAAAGGGTTCTTCTACTCTACCATCCTTCACTACATCCCTTTCCTGAGGTCTTCCTCTTTTCGTCCCGCCTGGCAGCTTCATATTCGACATCCCGTGTCCACTATCGCTCCTCTAAATCTGCTGAATCAAACATTTGGCGCTATCGAGTTATGCTCAAAGTTATTTGGAAAAGGAAGAAAACATTTCTTTTAACTTGACCAAAAACAACAAAAGAATCCTGTAACTATATTCTGCTTGACAAATATAAATAAGAGGTTTAGATTTTACAAGTTGGAGTCAAAACATACTGGAGTCAGCAGAATTTCTTGTTTATTCTTGGTGTCCAAAATATTCTGCTATTTGCCAGTGGAGAAGCTACACAGTGCCAAAGCAAAACACTAGCATATGCTATGCCTGCACAATCACTGCCGTGGTAGCAAAATCCAAGAAACCAGAAAAGAAACTGAAATGGAAAAATATTTGATTTACAAAGTAGTACCAACTACTGCAGAATCTACAGAGACTGCGGCGACCTTGAGAAGCTTGTGAGAACCTCAGGAAGTTCTTCCCACAGAGATTTGGCTGCACTGCTGCTGGATATCAGACTGTGTATTAGACACTGATCTGTTTAATTACAGTCTGAGTCGCACACCATCTGTAAGAGCACCTCATCGCCTCTCTGCACTATCCAAACGACTTAAAGAATCCAGAGATATTGCACTCCAAGGACATGCTTAATTGAGTTCTGAGCGCAAAGAGCACTACAGGATTCTTCGACTTCAGTGATGTAAGCTTGGCCAAGCAAGCGGTTTGGAGTGCTGTGTGGTTATATAAATTAATCGGAAATTGCTCGCGATTGTCAGTTACACGCAAAACAGGGTCCCGAACAAAGGACGGTTACAGATTTGCTTAACTCCTCGGTAAAAATTCCACTTGTGCGACAGAGCAGGCCAGAGCGAAGAAGGCAAAAAAATAACCCCAAACATGTAACAATATTGTTTCAGGAGGCATGAAAACAGACGTTTTGCAAATGGATTTGGAAGGAGTGGGATGAGGCGAGAGGGCTAAATCTGTCTTGTTCATTTGTGACGGACTTGGCGTGAAACAGTGACTTGAGCTTGGATAAAGAAAAGACACTTGCAGCAGAATTCTGCCAGTCTTTGGTTCTCTGTGTTCGACATCCCCCCCCCCCCCCCCCCCCCCCCCCCCCCCGCCCCCCCCCCCCCCCCCCCCCCCCCACACCCCCCCCCCCCCCCCCCCCCCCCCACCCTGCCCCTGCCGGGGTGGTGGCGTCAGGCCGGGGGAATGTGCATGTTGCGTGTTACTGTGTATGCACTAGTGTCATGTGCGTGAGAAGTGTGTGTGGGTGCGTATTTACGTGTACGGTCATTTGTTTCTATGTGTCTACAGTGTGCGTATAGGTTGCCTTCCCTGTGCAGTCGGCTTGTCTGTATCCCTCGTCTTCCAGGGCCTCAGGTGCGGAGTGTCTTTTCCTCCGTGGAATTAACTAGGTTCCAGTCAGGAAACTAATCTCACGCTCCCTGTCGCACACAGATGTACGTATCTCAGGAGTATGGATTTTATCAATACAAAGAGTGTCCTGCACCGGTGCAATAATCAGAGCTGTAGTCTTTTCTTGAAGAGCTGCTGTCAACCACCATCAACACCTTCCCTCCCTCCCTGCTCAGGACTCTCATCCCCATATGGGATTTTGTCCTTATATATAGAGCTCTGTTCCTGGATGTGAAACATCATTTCCAGTGAGTTTTCTCTGGCAGGAGGAGCAAGCTTAGGCAACTTTGGCAGCTGCAGCAGAGCTGGAAAGTATTCAGTAAAAAAAAAAAAAAAGAAGCAATAAGTCAATGTACTCAAATGCAAGTCGTAGCCCTGGCTTTGCAGTTTATGGAAAAGAAGCAAATCTGCAGGTGAACACTACTTTTTTTAAACTGAGTTTATCCTGTATGTGTGCACCCATCAAAAAAAAATTTAAGGTGTTGTTTTTTCCCTATGCATGTAATAAATACATAAAATAAAACTAGCTACACAAAGTACAACACTGTCAAACTAACAAATGTTGTTACTTTTCCTTAAACTGCGCAGATAGTTTTCCTTTAAGAACATGCAATTTTCACAAGGACCATTACTTCAAAAGAAAATAGTTCAAATAAAAACCGTGGATGATGATGTTTGGTAATAATAAAGGGGCATTGTTGTTGGCATATTGCTGTTGATCTGAACAAATGGAATTCTAGTAACCTCCACTGTATTGCGGAGGAGGCAAAAATCTTTGAAAACAGGGCAAACAAAAGAAAAACTATCTGCATGACCACAAGAATGTGAGAAAAGATGGGTTTTTTGGTATTTTGGGTGAACTCGCCCTTTCAGTTTGATGCCCTAGTAAAAGTATGTGCTTTTTGCTAACTTTCCATCTCTTGTGTACTACGTGTATGTTACTGGGTGACCTATTAAACTATATAAAAATTATCCACTCTATCACTGACATTAGAGCTTAAATTGGATAAATTGGGGGTTCTTTTCCCTCTCATACTCCTTCTTTCTCCCCATCTTTCTGTCCATCCATTACAACTGATCCTGTTGTTCCAAACCCTGAGAGCTGCGAGTTGACCCAAGAGGTCAGATAATCAGATGTTGCTCTCAGTGACCGGCACTAACCTGCATTTCAGTGGGACAGTGTGGTATAAGACCATGCTTCTCCTCAGCTTGGAACACAAGCCCATATAATACAGGGTGCTGTGGTGCCTTATGAGTGATAATTAGAGTTACAGCACTCTGCAACTGCACACAAGATGCTGGTATGACTGCAGCAGTGGACCTGAAACAAAGAGGGAGCAAGACTGGTACTTTTTATGGTGCAAAAAAATACATATATGAATGTGGAAAGCTGTGTATGGAAAAAAAACTTTATCATTCAATATCACTCTATGGGATGAAACTGTCTGAAACAGGATGCATAATAATATGTCTTGAATCTTATTTTTCCTCTCTCTGACCTCCTCCTAAAGCTGAACACCTGCAGCAATCCATAAAGTAGACATTTAGTGAGGCTGGAGCATTAATAGGAATATTTTGACTTCCTTAAAACCACTGAATTAAATTTAAAACATCTCGTATCATAGTTTAACCATAGTGCAAAGCATCTTAAATGACTGTGCCAGTGTCTTGTCATTAACGTTTACCTGCGGGAGAATTAGAGTGAAAACACAACAGATAAAATGGACAGAGAAAAGCAAAGACACAGAATAAAATGAAGGAGAAAGACAGGTATAAGCCAAAGAGAGTGAGGGAGAGAAAGAAGAAATGAGCGCAGGAGAAGATGAATCCGATTTCTCCCGGTAAATTGGACTCCCCTGCTTTCTCTAATTCATGTTTCAGAGCTGCTGCATCGATGGTGAGATGGAGAGGGTGAAGAGAGAGAGAGGGAGAGAGGGAGAAGAAAGGAGGGGAAAGGGAAGACAAATCCATGCAGGGGAGAGCAGAGGGAGACTGTGGCCGCTCTCCCACAGGCAGACAGCAATCAATAAATCAATAGGAAACTGTGGTTGGCTGGAGAACGGCTGGGGCAGGGAGGATGGAGGATGGAAAAGAGAGAGACCCGAATCAAAGTAGCTCCAAGATGGATGGAGCGAGGAAAGAAAGGGAGAAGAGGAGGAGGGAGGAAGGGAGGGAGCGAGCGAGGGTTCAATAGAGGTGTAGGTGTAGAGGAGTTGCAGGAAGAGGGGAGGAGTGCGTGGAGGAAAGGTAGTGTTAGCAGGAGCTGTAAAGGGAAAATGGGTGGAAGTCCAGCAGGCTTTTGGGGTCCCCTCCCAGTCCTGCCTGCAGCACATCCTGCATCAGTGGTGCAGTGATTGGGCTTGGCACTGTGCGATGCCCCGCTGTGGTCTGCCCAATGAGCCCAGTGAAGCGCGGCTGTATCTGGGGCTGAGGGGAAGCTGTAGGCCCCCTCTGCCCGCTGGGTGCGGCCTGGTTGACTGGCTGCTTGCCTGGCTGCCTGCCTGCTGGCTGCCTGGCTGGCTGGACATCGATCTCAGTGGGTTGGAGAGTACAGCTGGACGCACACTGAGAGCTGGGGCTAAATCTGGCTCAGGCTCAATCAACGTTTGCACCTGTCTTTTCCAAAGGGAATTAAATGTAGCAGATAGAGAGAAAGAAAGAGTAATGGTGTGTGTGAGCATGTGTGTGTGTGTGTGTGCGTGTGTGTGTGTGTTAAGGTTACATTTTGAGGGTGCAGTAGGAGTGGTTAGTTTGTAAGGAGCATGTTGGTTTTGTCAGTAGTTAACATGGTAGTACTGCAGCAGGTGAGGTTAAAGTTTGTGTGTGTTTGTTAAGCATGTGTGCATTTCTTATCTACAGTACACATGGCTTTGATGTGCAAATGAATAAGAGGCAGATAGTTGCTGAGCTCCACACACATCAGGGGAAATGTTGAAGTTAAATAAAAGAGATAGTCAGATCAAATACTGTTTCTGTTGAATTCCTCCCCCAAATGAACTTTTTCTCATGTAGGTTCATGCATAGCAGATCTTCACAGCTCTAAAAATAATAGCCAACTTGTTTAGTGCTTATTTGCTTTATTGCTGTGGCGCTGATGCTAAGATGGCTAATACTCTGACATGCCCTTTCAAAATAAACATAAGCAAGCACAAAAAGTGGAAACATTGCTCGTTTGTTGGTTTAATCTTACTATAAACCAAAGAGTAAAAACTTGTCAGGGATGTACAAAAGTGTGTGTGTGTGTGTGTGTGTGTGTGTGTGTGACTTTTCTTTTTCCACTTTGGTTTTTAGTGATGATTAGAACAAAAAATTAAACACTCTAATGACAAGCACTTTGGACATGCTTGTCACCTAAATGTGATGCCTTTAGACAAAAAAAGCAAGAGTGCATCAAGTCTTTGTGCTGATAAGCAATAAACGATTATAGGATCTAGTTTAATATTGTGAAGTGAGAACGATATCAGAGACATCTATGGAGAGTCTGTTCACTTCCTATTGATGCCATTACACTGACACTGGTTGCAGTTCACCAAAAAGGCACACAGTCCTTAATGAATAGATCCCAGCCAGTCAGATATGGAAATCTGCATGTTTGATTCGGCATAGATTTTACGCTGGATGTCCTTCTTGACAAAACATTTCCCAATTATCTGGTTTAGGACTAAGACTACACTTGCTTGTTCCCCTCTCCCCGTGGCTATGTTTCCTCAATGAACAGGAGTGAATTGATAAAATAATTAGGCTTGCTTCAACAATCATTTTCATTTCCATTTTTGCCAGTATTAGTTATGTCAGAACAGAAATTCAAAATATCCTTTTGTTTTTCTTATGAAGTGTAGTTGATTCCTCCCACGAAATCCATCATGCTAACCGACTCATCGGTTAACAGTGTAGAACAGCATACACTCCCTTGATGGCACCCATTTCCAAAGAGTAGGAACAACAGACATGAAAAGCATTTTCAGCTGTTGAAAACCAGAAACTTACTCGTATGTATAAGAAGCAAGCTGGTGACTGCTGCTGTTTTTTTGCCTTGTGAAATCAAAAGGATTGGATGACTGGCTAAGAGAGTGTAATATGTACAGAAAGGGGTTCAAAAAATTTAGAACTGGAACCACAGTAATTAATGTCCCTTCCCAATTTAAAGCATAATTAAAATTTCAGAAAGGACAAATAAATAAAAACAAACAAACAAAAATCACCCTCTAGTGTTTTTTTTTTATTGGGCTAGAGCTGTAAATAGCCACATTCATTGTGGACTATGTTGCCTTTGCCCCCATTGTAAGCAGAATAAATGAGAGTGGGTGGTCTCCCATTTAGAAGGTCTTCTAGTATCCTTCAGTCTTTTAAACTCTGAGAAAGCAAGCAAACACATGTGTTTTGCAAAGCAATTTCTTTAACTACAAAAGAGTAAGCGAGCATGATACTTCATTTATTTTTCTCTTTATAAATGTCACCCATATGTTATCAATTAATGTCTGCTAATACCAGACACTGATGTGCACAATTATAGAATTTAAAAACCATTTCCATGCCGTAAAAATCCTGCATAATTGCACAATTGCAGCAGTTGGAAATGACCTGCGTGGCAGCTGTACTTGGATCAAACGCATCTCAATATTAGCCAAATCAAACTCAAATGTTCAGAGTGGAGAAACAAAAAATGATTTCTGCTAATGTCAGATTGATCCGACAACTGGAGCTGTAACATAACTGGCTGAAGCTAAAGGACTTCAAAACTTAAATCAAGCTGTTTTCAATCATTCATTACAAAAACATTTAAAATTCCTTAAATCAAATTTTCAGTTTCAACAGAAACATATTGGTAAAGCATGATCTGTGTGCAAGAAGCGTGATGGCTGTATCCTTTTGGACTAACAGTACATTCATTTGCACTCACGGCATTTCAGTCTTTGTATTTAGAAACCACTGGGCTGCAATTTAAGTATTAGAAAGTGGCAACTTGGACAAACTGATCTCTATTAGCCTGCTCTGAACTCTGGGATGTTTAAAGCTATTGTCAATAGTCATTGTGCAATTAAGTTGTTTGCATTGATAGGCTGTTAGATGGCTTTCTGCACAGCCTTTATAAACCGCGGGGGCAGCTGTGTGGACTGTCAGATTTATAATCACCGTGCAGCAACTTGTTAACTGTCTCTAACAAATATCTGCTTTATCTCTGTTTCCTTTTTTCATGTCTTCCACTTTTCTTTCCTGACTGTCCTCTCATCTACTCTATTTTCTTATCCCTTCTGCTTCTCTCCTCTCCTTGCTTTTCTTCTCCCTTTGACCTTTCTTCTCTTACATAGCCTGTCTTCTCCTGTCTTTTCTTTCCCTCCTATTCTTTCTGCTCCAGTCCTCCTTTGCATTCCTTTTCCTCTCCTCTTCTCTCCTCTCTGGGGTCCCATCCTAAAGAGGCTGCTCCCACCCAGACACAGATGGCCCCCAGATCAGATTTATCAAGGCCAGTAGGGCCCTCTGCAAAAGGTCACTCTCTTAAAAGCTGACCGATCAATGGTCTAACTCCTAACAGCCATGCTTTTTCGTCTCTTCTTTTTTAGCGTGTTGTGTATGTATGTAGGTGTGTATGCTTTTAATCACGCACGTACCTGCCTGTGT
Source organism: Etia nguti (assembly GCA_015106755.1). NCBI lineage: Eukaryota > Metazoa > Chordata > Actinopteri > Cichliformes > Cichlidae > Etia > Etia nguti. The sequence continues at coordinate 7,390 of VUQG01014087.1, read as the reverse complement.
GTATGCGCAGCTCTGAGGACCAACAGAGACAAAGACCCTGGGTGTTACTAATCGAAGGGCTGTCCCTCAGACGGTCCTCTAATGACCTCTTCCACCTCTAATAGTGCAACCTTATTGAGGCGCTACTAAATATTTCAGCAAGTCATTAGCTCATTACACGTCATTATCTACAGCGTGTTCAGCCCGCCAGGATTAGCTGCGAGACTTTTAGCAACTTCTCTGTGGGAAATCAATAATCGGCAGACACTTTCAATCACCGGGATCATCTGCATGTGGCTATCAGAAATTCACACAATCATAGATTTATGTGTGGGACCCTGCACACACAGATGGCGTGTTGATTTAGCTGAATGTGTTGATCACTTTTTAAATTATGTTAAATGAATATTGTAAATGCATTAGTCTCCTATGTTTTATTTTATCTGGATGAGAAAACAGAAGAATATTTATTCCACAGAATTATGTTCACTGAGTCTCAAAATTTATTAGAAAAAATAACTGTGAACCACTGACACGCACTGGCCTTTTTTAATTACCGAATTTCAGCTTCCCCAAATTTTACTGATGTTTTAAATGGCTGGTCAAGATCATCAGCTAAGCTAGAGCGCTAAATTATTAAGAACATATTTTAATACAACACAGGATGTTTTTTTGGGAAGGCTGAAATAATTTGATTACATTGCAGCACATAATTTCCAGCTTATGTGATAATTACTTTGGAGTTTTGGTGGTTTTCAATAAGTAAGGTCTGCATCTCTTGGAGCAGCCTTTATTATCACAATATCATTATCTGAAATCAGCTAGTTGTGTGCTGCAGTAAGTTATTCCAGCAGGTCAGGACACTGGCAAGAGTCAGATCAAATGCACCCAGCAGATATCTTTCATTAGACTGTAAATCCCCAGATTCCACATCATGAAATCTCAGGCCTTAGCTGAGACAACCATGATTCACTTTGGAGGACACCAGGAAGATTATACTACAAAAAACAATACATAGAATTTATATCCAATGTATGAAGCCTATTATTTGCATGTAGCATGATTTAAATAAAGGGTCATGGGCCAAGGTGGAGTGCCTCATCTGTAGTGTGCTGGAGAGTTTATGCGTTGAACCTGAGCGTGCCTGCTGCCTGGAAGGGAGACGAGAGCTGTTTAAAGCAACCATGAAACCTCTTTGACACACTTTAGGAGTCACTTAACAATGGGCAGGGTGTGTGTGGTTAAGTGTGTGACTAATTTCCTTTAACACAGTGTGAGATTGAGAGACTCGGGGCCAGAGGGGGGCGGAGCTGCTACTTGTTAAGACGGTCAGAGGTCAGCTTTTCTTGAATAGATCCAGAAATCCTAAATTAATTAGGCAAACACGCACGCAAACAGAAACACATGCCTGCATACAAACGCATGTATGACTATATAGGAGTGTCTATTATAAGCTAATCAATGTTTTTGTGCACAGCCACGGCGTTGCATGCCAAAGAGAAATGGATATAGTTTTGTGGGGCCAGTGAATCGACAATCAGCCAACGACAAATGGGAAGCGCAGCATCTGTAAACAGTCTTAACAGATACGAGCTAAACAGCAGCTTTCTCTGCTTCAGCTTTTGCCTTAAACAATGTATCTGCGGGTCCATCTATCACTCTCTCCTCACCCCTTCCTCCAGCAGCGCAGAGACAGAAGAGGGGGATGTTTGAATCAGCTAAAAGTTTAAAAGCTTTATTATAAAGAGGAAATACAATTGCTGTCTTTGTTGTTCATCTGTCTTCCCTTCTGCTGTCTTGCACTGTCCATTTGGACAGCAACGGCATTACTCAGCAAAACACTGAATGTGCTCATCAGAGAAATTAATAAGCAAGATGTGATCTAATCAGTGTAATCTGATTCCATGTGTTCCACTATTAAAGTGTTTTCTCCAAGAAATACGCTCCTATGGTTTATTTCATATGAAGAAAGTAGCTTGCTTAAAGTGGTCTCAGAAATAATATTATGTTTACTTGAACACTGTTCAAGTAAACATAATATCATTTATGACTTATTAAAAATTCTGTACACAGAAGTAACACCCACTAACATTTAGGTAGAGGGAGAGAACAACCGCAGCAGATAAAATTAATAAGCATGCATTTTGTATGCACTCTATTTTAGCGTATTAATAATGAATAGTTGTTCATACTGCGTTTCAAATGATCCCCCTTTACACCCAAACCTCAAGTAAAATCATCTACAGGTTTCCTATGTTGTCCAAAGTCTGTATTTTTATTTTCTGTCTCTCACTTTTTTACACTCTCGATATCTCTCACCTTTCATTTCTTCCTTCGTCTCGCTCATACTTATTTCATTCGCAGCCCCATCCCGGCAGCCACCCCAACAATATTTCACATCCTGATTTATTTTGGTCCTGGAGTCATGTGACCCTAAATATTGTAACTGACCCTGGGTGTATTGATCTTCCTGTGCAGGCTAGCGCTGTGACTTCCTGCCTTATAACGACCCTATGAAACCCTCTGCTATCTATCATTATCAACATCATCATTTAGGAGAAAAAGAGCGTCGAGCTTCATATTTATCCATTTGTGTACATGTATTTGTATCTGTGTACCTTTGTGTTGTCTTTTTTCCCCCCGCATGTATCCATATTTTTTTACCTGCCTAAAAATCAACAGGGTTTTTTTCCCCCCGTCAAGGTGTGTGTGTTTTTGTTTATCTGCAGGTGTGTCGGTGTTTGATGCTGCCACTGCGCGTGTGCAAGCGTGTGAGTGCTACTAATGATGTTATTTTGCCAGAGGAGAGAAAAAGCTCCTGTCACCATAGTAATGAGGGGTATTTATATCAGTTACCTGGCACTAAACCACTCTGATCTCTTCTTCTCATGTCTTTTTCTCACGAGACAGGTGTGTGTCTGTGCAGCATTTGTATGCACCAACTATCTGGACCTGCTGCTATATGGCGGTGTGTGTTAGTGCGTACATGTAAGTGCACATAAATGTGTAGATCTATAAGAAGCGTGCAGGATATGATGGCCAGAGTACAAAATGGTGTGAGTGTGTGCTTTCATGAGAGAAGGAGTGTGTAGAGGGTGGAAGAGACAAAGAGGTTAAATTGAAAGGAAATGATGAGCGATGAGTCTGTGTTGCACATTAGTGTTCTGCAGATTTTTTATTATTATTTTTTTTTTTCCACTGTGATTGTCTGTTTCCTTGGACCTCGCTGCTTGCGTAGCCTTGGGGAGCAGTTTTTATCCTTATCTGGACGTCCAGGAGTGTGACACATCTCGATACGCCTTAAGAAATTTCAACATCTTTTGACCAGCGGCCTTAAAGAAAATGTGTGTACGTGTGAGTGTGTGTGTCGAGATGGTGGAGGGTGTTGGTGGTGTGTGTGTGTGTGTGGGGGGGTGAGGCCGTATCCATGGTAACACCCCACCGCCACCCCCACTGAGTCCTAAAAGACAAAGCCTCACACACACACTCTCACACACACACATACACACATGCACACGGAGCACTACAGGGCCAGCTGAGCCAGATCAATATTTCTCCCCATTTAAAGAACAGAATTCAGAGAATGGCTTTTCAGCGCCCAGACTACAGCCGTGCTTTAGACCTTGGGTTTTTACACTAAACACCCAATCTGCAAAGTGGCGAGGCTTTTTTGTACTGACCCAAAATAATTCCTGGCCTGAATCTTTTCTTTTCTTTCATTTCACTGTATTGATGGATCCGTTCAGCCCTGGCAGGACCTCTGTCTTGCTCTCTATCTTTGTGTGATTTCCCCCCGTCTTTCTCTCACTCTGTTTTCCTACTTTTTACTTTTACCCTCTCTCCACTTTCTTTCCCTGCCTCTCCGAGTGAGTGACAGGGTCAGATTGCATTCAGCATCCTCACTCTTTGTCTCACCCTGTGGCTGACCACGGCTCAGGTCCCGGCAGGTCTCCCTCTGGTCCCCCGGGGCGTCCAAGTCCATCTCTGAGGCTGAAGGGCTGGACTGGCCTTGGCCTTCTGGCCCTGTTGGGTGACTGGAGGAGGGGGGAACTTGAGCGGCTGTGGGTGGTGTGGTTGTGGGGGAGTCCTTGACTTTTGTCAGTGGGTAAAATGGAGGAGAGCTCCCTCTAGCACTTCTAAATTGGAATAACAGGTAAAAAAGAAAAGAAAAGCAAAAAACAAACCCCAGATCCTTTTACTGCACACAAAGATGCGAAAACAGACTAATCATTTTACGTGCCTCCAAAATATAATATACAAGATGATAAATGCATGAACATGTATGTAAGACATGCATACACAGATGGTATCAAGTCTCAAACACAAACAAATGTCAGACTCAAACATGCATAGAGAATTGCCCGAGGCTGATTGGAGCATCCTATTTCTGAGGCAGCCATGGGAGGTATTTGAGCCCTCTTTGGTTCGATATCTTGGCAACCCCCGTGTGTGTGTGTGAGCACTGTGAGTGCCTGCATTTCATTAAACACATCCCACACATCCCACTCTCTTCCTCCTAATGGAATAATTCATTGTTCCTTGATTCTGCTTGTTTGGAATCTTCACAGACGTGAGTCTTTCAGTCTTTCGCCATCGGCGTTAAGACTGTGATCTGAGTGAGGGAAACTGATAATTGATTTCATCAAGCAATGAGGCTGTTGGCCACTTGGAGCAGAGAATGAGAGATTGGAGGGGACTTTACCTGAGTGGATCCATTTTCTACATAATCCTCTACAATCATCCTCGAGTCATCATTGTGCTACTGGAGGTGCCGGTCTGACACATTAAAGATTACTGTGCAATGCTGTCATTAGATGTTAACACCCAGTGACCTGTTAAGTGCTCTTGAACAAAGCCCTGGCAAGCTGTGGTGGCACTAATGAGGGAATGGTGCATACAAGGAGTGAAGTGAAAGTCAATCCCTTGCTGCTGTGAAACTGTTTTAAAACAGGATAAGCCAGTTTTCACATGTAATTGCAGTCTGATAGAGCTGAAGACAGAAAGAATTAAGGTCTTGTAATGACCCAATAGCTCACTTTACAGAGATATTTAAACCACATAACTACTTTGAAGGATTTAGTTCACTTTTTATGACAAAACATACACGTTTTTAATAATTTCTAAAAAAAAAAATTCAATATTTTCATTTCCTAAAGTTATTTTTGAAAATTCCAACAGATCTCTTTGGCACAGGCAGGTTTTCTCCCAAACAAAAACACTTTCACACGGTTTTGAGCTTGCACTTTAATTTGAGTCAGTTTTCAGCTCACTTAACCTGTGTATAGAAGGAAGATGTAGCACCTGGAGAAAACTACAGTCACAGAGAGGACATTCAATGTTCATCTAAAATCTTTGCAAAGGTCAGTCACCCTCTGTGTAGGCTGCAGAGGGAGTTGAAAAGTGTATAGTCCTTCATAAAGATCAGCCGCTGTGGTGAGTTTGAATGATGCTGAATTTCAGTTTATTTCACTGATGGAAGAGTAGGAAAAAGGTATTTTACCCAATATCCAAAGATATGTATGAAATACTGTTACAGAATGAGCCAATTTGTCAGTGTCCATGAACATATTTGACAAGTCTTGTGTTTTTAATCCTTGAACATATTTTACCATTGAGGCGATTGTCTTGTGATTTGCGGCTTTATAAACAAAACTGAATCTAATTAAACTGTTGGAATTCAAAGACCGAACTGAGACACGCCACCACTGCTAATCTCAGTGTATTTTTTAAAAATCTATATAATATTGTCCCCCATTTTCAGAGACTTTGGATAATTGGACAAACTAACAAAATGTTAAATATAGTAATATTTTAAATCTAGTATTTTAAATCTAGAATTTATGGACATTACCAAATGCTGTATTTCCTTTGCTGGACCTTTACTGCAGCTACCTTTAGTTGTGCTTGTGAATCTTTCTGCGTTCAGCTTTGTATCTAATAACTGAAAACATACTCTACTAAGCTGAGATCAGGCGACTGGCTTGGCCATTGAATAATATCTCTTTCTTTGCCTTGAGAAACTCTTGTGTTGGTTTTGTAGTATGCTTTGAGTTATTATCCATTTCCACTGTGAAGTTTTTTTTTTTTTTTTTGCAGCAGCATTTGGCTTATCTAAACAGAGAGTATAATCATTAACACTTCAGAATTCATTCTGCAACTTATATCAGCAATCACATCATCAATAAACAGTAGGTACCCGGTTCCAATGGGAGCCATTTACGCTCATAACACAACATTGTCTCCACCATGTGTAGCAGAAAATGTGACACGCTTCGGATCATGTGCTGTTTTTTGTTTTCCCTAATTCTAGTAGAAGCTAA
>VUQG01014081.1:9347-28514 GCA_015106755.1 Etia nguti | reverse complement strand
AATATTTGGTTACATGTCCCTTAGCCATTTTCACTTCAATTAGGCGCTTTTGGTAGCCATCCACAAGCTTCTGGCAAGCTTCTGGTTGAATCTTTGACCACTCCTCTTGACAGAATTGGTGCAGTTCAGTTAAATGTGATGGCTTTCTGACATGGACTTGTTTCTTCAGCATTGTCCACATGTTTTCAATGGGGTTTAAGTCAGGACTTTGGGAAGGCCATTCTAAAACCCTTATTCTAGCCCGATTTAACCATTCCTTTACCACTTTTGATGTGTGTTTGGGGTCATTGTCCTGTTGGAACACCCAACTGCGCCCAAGACCCAACCTTCAGGCTGATGATTTTAGGTTATGTTGAAGAATTTGAAGGTAATCCTCCTTCTTCATTATCCCATTTACTCTCTGTAAAGCACCAGTTCCATTGGCAGCAAAACAGCCCCACAGCATAATACTACCACCACCATGCTTGATGGTAGGCATGGTGTTCTTGGGGTTAAAGGCCTCACCTCTTCTCCTCCAAACATATTACTGGGCATTGTGGCCAAAAAGCTCGATTTGTTTCGTCTGACCACAGAACTTTCCTTTAGAAGGTCTTATCTTTGTCCATGGGATCAGCAGCAAACTTCAGTCGAGCCTTAAGGTGCCGCTTTTGGAGCAAGGGCTTCCTTCTTGCACGGCAGCCTCTCAGTCCATGGAGATGCAAAACACGTTTGACTGTGGACAATGACACCTGTGTTCCAGCAGCTTCTAATTCTTGGCAGATATGCTTTTTGGTAGTTCTCGGTTGACTCTTCACCCTCCTGACCAATTTTCTGTCAGCAGCAAGTGATGGCTTGCGTTTTCTTCCTAATTGTGGCAGTGACACAAGACTGCCATGCACTTTATACTTACAAACAATTGTTTGCACTGTTGCTCTTGGGACCTGCAGCTGCTTTAAAATGGCCCCAAGTGACTTTCCTGACTTGTTCAAGTCAATAATTCGCTTTGCAGATCCATGCTGAGCTCCTTTGACTTTCCCATTGTAGCATTTGTGGGCGTTTGTATCCAATGAGCCCTATTTAACTGGCCTCAGAGAAGTCACCAGCTGTAGTCACTCATAGTCACTCATAAAAAGTTAGAGGCCATGCTATGAAGCTCATTTCACTGACAACTTCCTAAGTCACCGAAATTGCTAATTCATGTTGCTGTATGTATATTTTTCACCCAGCAGATGTGATCACTTTTTTCTGTTAACCCCCCAAAAAATCATAAAAGAACCAAATTTAATGAATGTTTTTTGTGACAAAGAAGTATCTGTTCCAATCACTCTATCAGAGAAAAATCAGAGTTGTAGAAATAATGGGAAACTCAAGAGAGCCATGATATTATGTTCTTTACAAGTGTATGTAAACTTTTGACCACAACTGTATGATCAGCTTTGAAGAGCAGAGCTGTCTGCAGGAACACTTATGGCAAGCTAAATGTAATAATAAGTTTGTTTAATACTCTACAGATGAGCGTGAAGGCCAGCAGTAATGTTGGCTACTCATGTAGGGTATGTTGTACGGCTCTGTAGAAACATGTAGTAATGTAAAAATATGGCAACTGCTTTATTTTACGTGCTGGACAGTTTAAAGTTGACAACTGCTGGACAGGCGCCAATCTCTCCTTCACATGGTTAACTTTGATGTGACTGAATAACAAACAGGTAAAGGTTAAAAACACCTTTTTAATTTGAATAAATCCAACACAGTCCTACTCTGGACAAACCAGGATTTGCATGTAGCCGGAGTTTACCATTGCCTGGTATATACCCCCTTGGCATGTTACCGGAGCACAGTATGTCTCTCCTGAACCAGGGGAAGTCGTCGGAGGGCTGGTGCCGTGGAACATCATGAGGATGTGTCCAGGCCGCCCGCACCTCCAGCACCTCTGCCCTGACATTTGCACGGCTTCTGATCAGCAGGGCACAGTTTCTGTAGCTGCCGGGATTTGTGGAGAGACAATGCATTATTCGAAGGAAATGGCTGCTGCTCAGCAGAACCTTACGAAACCTTGTTGAGGCCAGGACTGCCTGGCTTCCTGCCGCTGGCCTCGGCTGCTCCCATGATGGAGCTAGCCGCACTGCCAGATGGTCCTCAGCCAGGGTCACGGCAATCTCAAGGCTCGAGGACCAGTGACAGCGGATTCACTTTGCTGTCCCAGCCGGGAGCCCCTCCACGAATTGCTCCAGAACCACCATGTTCAGCAGGAAACCTTCTCACGGGGTAGGGTCAGGCTGCAGCCATCTGGCCACAGCATCATGCACCTGCCTAGCTAAGGCAAAGGGCCAGTCCCCCATCCGATAAGAGACCCAGCAGGTCTAAGATTGCCACTGGACAGCATCAAATGATGTACATGCTTTAGTAGGACGGTGGAGCGTCTGTTTCATTTGCTTAAAAAAAACAACCTTTTTTTAATATGGCACATAAATATAAATTTTTTTAAGATAACATCTGCTTAAATGGAAAAAATATATAAATACTCTCAAGTAAAGCCAAAGACAAATAAAATAAGATCTAAACTAAGGCGTAAAAATTCATCTTTACTCTTTCTTCCTTGAAGGCTTTATGAGTTTTTGTACATGTGCTTCTGCGTGTTTAAGTTTGCAAGTAAATGAGTGAGTTTGTTTCTGTAAGCCTTTAAAGCAGAATGTGGTGGCTGCAATGTTGAGAAGCAAGCATATCAGCATTCTGAAGTTTGCCCTGTACTTTGATGCAAAGTTTTTGTGCTGAGGGTATGATGGTGTAGATGTTAATTAATATTAACAATAATTCACTGTCCGACCTAAAATCCCTCAGGTCATTGGCTCAGAGTTTTAATGGCTCATGTACATTTTTATTGGCTTGTGATTTATTTATTTATTTTTTAAAATATTAATGCAATTTAATTGAGACAGTATTTTATATTATTTCACTTTCAATATGAAAAATGTTATGAAACTACAAACTTATAACAACTCTGGTCACAAGACTGAGACAGTTAAGTGTGTTCTTCTGTCATGCAGAAAATGCATGAGAAAAAAGAAAGAAATGATGGAAACTGAGTCAAGTACATAATGTCCAACCTATAAGTGGCGTACAGTGATTTAGGGCAGCACTATTGAGTTTTCTTCAGAGGTGGCAAAAGTGCAGACATTCTGTACTTAAGTAGACTAACTACTTGTGTTATAAATACTCTGGTAAAAGCTGAAGTATTGATTTAACTTCTTTACTTCTTTACTCAAGGAAAAGTTAAAAAGTACAGGCTCTGAAATGTACTCAAAGTAAAAAGTAGTCTTTTAAGGCCATTTGTACCAGTTATTTTTGTGCAAAGCCAACTGAATCCTGTGTTAATGTGATAAAATTATATTAGTACAAAGGAATATAAACTTTATTTCAGTCTTAATATGCTTTATACTAAACAGTATAAAATTGGTATGAAGGTGGAATTCAGTGAATGAATATAAGTGTCATCACCAAAAATTTAAAATAATTTCTAATTCCCTTCATGTAACCTACCAACGACCAAGGACATCACAGCTGCTGTGCACCAGTCCAACACAGTACTTTAACTCCATCACAGTACAGCAAACCAACCTGTTTATCCTGCATTAAACTGCACAGTCTTTTCATGCAGCCTTTCAATAATACAAAGTTACTAAGCTAGACCTCAGTTTGTTTTGCAGGATGTTTCACAATATGAAAAAACATAGCTTAACATCATATATAGAGCCAATATCTGATTTAAAAAAATGAGGACTTACATGTAAGCTTTAAATTTCCACTTTATCAAATACCACTCACCAGTCCTTACTTATAAATACAACTTCTCTTCTTCCTCTCCCATCCTGTCGTTCTTATCTTTCTCCATGTCTAAGTGAAGTTAAGTGTAGCAGCAGCTACACTTGTAGCTAGCAGACACACTGTGTGAGAAACAAACAGTTTGTGTCTTTGTTGATATTTGTTGAGCTGATATAAACCTTACATTTGAAATTACCTGACACTTAAAAAAATGTTACCCCCTTTGTACATGCTTCTCTTCTGTAGAGCTAGGTAGATGCTGAAGTACCGCTAACCCCTGGTGATTGATACACCATTAAGACTTCCATTCATGTTTTACTGTGTAGGCTCAAATCGGTTTAATGTTTGAAGGCACGCAGTGGCATGAAATTAAAACTCCCTTCAAATATGTTAAACCCAAAGTAGTCTATTTTGAAAATGAAAGGAGTAGAAAGTACAGATATTTTTGTGAAAATGTAGGAGGAAAAGTACAGATACCTGAAAATTGTACTTAAGTACATTAACGAAATATTTGTACTTCGTTACTTCCGACCTCTGGCGACGTAAGAGAATCTAGAAGAAAAACAAAAATTGGATAGTGACATTAAATGATTCGAGAATCCTACAGGAGGCAGTAATGCACTATCCTGGATGCCAATTGCCGTTAAGCACCAAAGAAGAAGAAGAGGCGGAAGGACGAAAAGAAGAAGAGCCTTTCCACAGTCAACAACAGCAAAGCCCACGTGAACAGTGAGTGAATCTGGATGTAAATGTGTCGTGAACCCGTTTTTGTATTTTTACGTGTTTTGTGTAGTATCAGTTTGAATTTAATTCACACAAAGACGTTAACCTACCTTTAAACAACAAGGATGGGCAGCCATGCAGCGGGTCTTCTCCTGTAGTAAACGAAATCCAAATGCAACAATGGGCAGTACTCAAGAAATACAGTCTGTGTTATACAGACAGCTTCCATTATAGCGATAATACACCTAAAAGAGAGAGGCCAGTATAAATTGTGACTGTAATCGTGACTATGCGTGTTTTTCTTCAGAGGGGTCATAGGTCAATATGGGTCGGTCCTCCAAAGACAAACGAGACATTTACTACCGCCTGGCCAAAGAGGAGGGCTGGAGAGCGAGAAGCGCCTTCAAGCTGCTGCAACTCGATCAAGAGTTCAACTTGTTCACAGGTGAGACCCACAGGTCACCTGACGAAGACTTTTATCAATAGTTAAGTATATAATATGTAGAAAAAAAGGTTCTTTAGTTAACCCTGATGTGACTTCTTCATGATCTAAAATGATTTACTATTGAGATGTTTTGGCATGAGCTTAAATAGGACATTCATTCTTACAAACCCTCTAATGTGGTTGAATTAAAATAATTCTGTAAAGTAGAGTGGGCTAAACTTTCTCCACAGTGACATGAAAAACTCGCTGCCAGCCATTGTACTATTGTGTCTGTTGATAAATGTCTGTTTTTTTCTTCTTTAGGTGTAAACAGAGCAGTGGATCTCTGTGCAGCCCCTGGAAGTTGGAGTCAGGTTCTCAGCCGGAAACTCAGGTAGCATGTTACTTATTTTAATATGCCAGCATATAGTGAATATATCCTAGCTGAGCAGAAACGACTTGAATGGCTGCAATATATTACACTTTTATGCAACAAATAATTTTTTAGAAATATACCATTAAAGAAATAACATGGGCCTTAGAGTTGGACTCTTATCCTATTCCTCTTTTTATAACATATAAGCTGCTGCAGGGGTGTATGCTCATATTTATACGGTGTTTTCACAACTGTGGTGTTTAATCCATTTAAATTGAATCCGGTTCGTTTTCCTACTTGGTGCGGTTCATTTGTGCAGGTGTGAACACTGTATTCGTACTGAGATGCGGCCCAAAACAACCCCACCAAGACAATTTGGAGGAGGTGATCTCAGTACGATTCCAAATAAACTCCAGAGCAGTTTGTTTATGTGTGAACCTGATCCAACTACGTCACGAGTTTGAGCTAAAAAAACATCCCATAGCCATGTATGCTTTGTTTTCTCAGTGCGGGAAGGTACTATAGATGTGCAAAGGTCTGTATGGGCCAGCAACAAGCTCTGAAATGAAGGTAAATTCTCTGTGTTCTCCAATAATCCAGAACACAGCACCTTCTTCCTGTATTTACTTTTGTTGCACTTGCCCCAGACACATCTGGCCAATGAGCTGACTGAACTCTCTCACGTGGTTTGTAGTGACGCATTTTGGTTCGCTTGGATTTTTGTCAGTATGAAAACAAATTAACCCACAGGATAAAGCTACAAGTTTACAAACTCATCAATTGATTTGGACCAAATTAACAAACTATAGGTGTGAAAACACCCTTAGGATTAAAAAAAAGGAGTTGGAAATACCAGAATATCATGCTAAGAATAGCACGTCATCCTTTTGCTCTTGCTGTTTTTGCACCAAGTGACCTCAGACTAGCATCAGCAGTGGTTGTCTTTAAATCTAATCTGAACACATTTATTAAGCTTTCAACGCCTGTTCTCTGGGACTGTGGATGGAGGACAGTTTGCTCTTGTGATATTTTATGTAAATTGTGTGAATATGTGTAAACTAATTTTTAGGAGCCGTTTTATTTCTATTATAAAGCATTTGGGTTGTGATATGTGATATATTAATAAAATGTGTTTACTCACCGAGTAACTATTTATTTTCTGTTTTTTTTTTTTTGTTTGATTGTTTTTATTAAGAGGGTGTGCGGAGAAAGGTGAAAAGGGTGAGAGCGGTGAGGAAGTGAAGATTGTGGCAGTGGACCTTCAGGCCATGGCTCCACTGCCTGGAGTCACTCAAATCCAGGGAGACATCACCAAGGTAGGGACATAACAAGCACAATGATGTCAGTAATGACAGTAACTCAACTCGTAGGCGTGGAGGAGTGAAGACCTATGTCGACGTCTTTCTCCTAGGTGTCAACAGCTCAGGAAATAATTCGCCACTTTGAGGGTCAGCCGGCCGACCTGGTAGTGTGTGACGGAGCTCCAGATGGTGAGAGGCTCACTTCCTGTCTGACTTCATTGGTTCTTGAGTCTCCTCTGTCTCCCTGTTGTTGTTCTTATTCTATTTCTTATGTTCTTTTCATAGTAACTGGACTCCATGATGTGGATGAGTACATCCAGGCTCAGCTCCTGTTAGCTGTGAGTACAGAGATGTGTTTGCTTGCGCTGTCAGATGTCTTGTGATGTCACGCTAACAGCTGTTTGTTTCTCAGGCTTTGAACATTACCACTCATGTCCTGAAGCCTGGAGGAACGTTTGTGGCTAAGGTGAGCTCAGCTTTTATTCTTAGGATTTGTTGATAATTCATAAATGTACACTTATATCATTTGATGTTAAATAAATGAGTCCTGTCTGCCAGATAAGGTGACAGTCATTTAAAATCCATCCACCCATTCTCTTAAGGCCTCAGGGACACTTCTCATCCTTCTTTTCCAATGAGCTGCTGTCATTTATGACAGACTAGAACTGTCAAGCTATTGCCACAGTAGTAGTAGTGCTGTAGTGCAACAATAGTGACAGAGTATTATATGTCAAATGTGTATATATCAAAAGTATTGTACATCAAATGTGAGCACAAAAGCACCCAAGGTCCCATGAAATTTTAAGTCTAACATAACTGCATTTCTTTTTGGTTTAGTTAACAACAACTAAAACTAAGTTAAACTAACTAAACCTTGGAACTCTTCAGGAGGCTGCACAATAATGTTGCAAAATAAAACTGAAATTGAAAAATATTTTCTACCTGGGTTTGGTTGGCTTTCTTAAACAGCTGCGTAAAGCCTTCCTTTTCCACCATTTGAATTAGCATCATATACGAGGCCAAACAATATGTAAACTGCATCAGTGATTTCCATCCACGTTTGCTCTTCCCGTCACACATGAGTTTTCTAGTGTTGCTAGGTTGTAGCACTTGTCTACTTTTTTGGGCCAACTGTTTGTGTCTCTTCCTCCTTATATTGCCTGGTTGTACTCCATGGTTTAGTTTTTTGAGTCAAGTGTCGAAACAACTTTGTTGTTTTCACATTTAGCAGGAACAGTTTTTTTCTGTCATAGCACTGTGCTTTGTTGAAGGATGTTGAAGTAGTTCCCTTTTTACTAAGTGTTTGTTTGTGGTGAACAGCTGTACCTGTTAGAGATGTGCTGGCGTGTCTGTTATACATTATGAACATAATTGCAATGATATCACAATATGGCACTTCCTTTTTTTTTTTTTTTTATCAAATAATCATGGATGATAGGATATGGCGCTGCTCAAATTCACTGTGAATGTAGTTTTGCCCATAATAAATCACTTAATATATCTAACAACTTGATATTGGTCTTTAGCATTAGTTTGGTATTAATGCAAAATTTGATTTCATTAGTCAAATTTTAGTTAGGCAAGTTATACTGTTGAACAAAACAAAAACTGACCCTGAGTCTAAATACACCCTCAGTATCTCTGGTAAAACTCAAGACAAAGTAAGTTTATTTGCAGCATACATTTCAGGCACAAGTAATTCATGTAAAATATTAAAGGGATCAAGGTAAAAGGAGCAAATTCAGACAGCATAAGAGCATTTAGCCTACAGTTTTGTGGGAATTTGTTCCAAACAGGTGGCGTGTAAACTTAAAGCACAATTCTGCTTCTCTATACTTAGTTACTCTGTGACACCTGCTAAGAAAAACAGGGAAACATGAATTATTATTTGTAGATATGTAGTGTGCGTGTGTGTCCTGTCTTTCAACACTGTTGTTAAGGGGCTTAATAATTACCAGTGTAAATAATAATTAATGTAGTGGTGCATTGTGGGCCCTGGGTTTCACATCTCTTGTCAGATTGGCCTGTACTGACAGCCGGGCCTTACTGTGTCTCACAGATTTTCAGAGGTAAAGATGTGACACTGCTGTACTCCCAGCTGAAGCTCTTCTTCGATGGTGTGACCTGCACCAAGCCTCGCAGCAGCAGGAACTCCAGCATCGGTGAGCCACCACAGTCACAGCCCACTCGCATAGAAGGAAAATCTCATCCCATTGCATTTATTTATTTTATTATGAAATCCAAAGCAAAAAATTTATATTTGCTGTGGGTTTTATTACATGTTTCAACAACACACACAGGCAGTGGGCTACACAAAATCTTACACTAATAATGAATGGCAGGCTGCCTGGTCTTATAAAATTGTTTGTAGATTCTCTCTAAGGAACTTTCTAATCCAGTATCCATTGTTTGATTTTACACATTCATCCCACTCTCAAACATTTGAATGCGTGAATGATTTGTCTTTCTGTGTACAGAGGCCTTTGTGGTCTGTCAGAATTACTCTCCTCCCAAAGGCTACATCCCCAACATGTCTAATCCTCTGCTGGATCACTCTTATGGTAATTATCAGCCATTTAATCGCATAAGTCTTTACTTTGCTATATGAACTGTATCAGGAAACTGTACTTGGGTCAGAATGTTCTATGTGTTCAAACTAGTCATTAAAAAATGTAAACCAAGTCTAAATAATAGTTTTCTCATATTTTTCAACCAATTAGTTTTAGTTGCAAGACAATAGGCTGTCTTAAAAATTTACAGACCTAAATTAGTAAGTGTGTAACATACATTGTATTGCCAAAAGTATTCGTTTGTTTGCCGTTTGTTTGAACTAGACTGACATCCTATTCTTAATCCATAGTTTTTAGTATATTGTTGGCCAACCCTTTGCAGCTATCACAGCTTTTGACTGTTCTTGGAAAAATTTTCTACAATGTTTAGGAGTGTATTTATGGGAATATTTGTAGAAGCACATTTGTGAGGTCAGACACTGATGTTGGACGAGAAGGCCTGGCTCACAGTCTCCACTCTAATTCATCCCAAAGATTTTCTGTCAGGTTGAGGTCAGAGCTCCAGTCAAATTGTTCTACACCAAACTCCATCATCCTCATGGACCTTGTTTTGTGCACTGGTGCGCAGTCATGGTGGAACAGGAAAATACCATTCCCAAACTGTTCCCACAAAGTTGGGAGTATGAAATTGTCCAAAATGTCTTGGTATACTGAAGCATTAAGAGTTTCTCTCATTGGAATAAAGGGGCTGAGCCAAAGTCTTGAAAAACAACCCTACACCATAATCCCCCCTTTACTTTATACTTGGCACAATGCAGTAAGACAAGTACCGTTCTCATGGTAACCGCCAAACCCAGACTTGTCCATCAGATGGAGAAGTGTGATTCGTCACTTCAGAGAACACATCTGCACTGATCCAGTAAGTCCAGTGATGACATGCATTGTGCTTGGTGATGTAAAGCTTGGGTGCAGCTGCTCAGACATGCAAACCCATTCCATGAAACACTATTCACTGTTTATGAACTAATCTGAAGGCTACATGATGTTTAGAGGCCTGTAGCGAAAGTTGGCGACCTCTGCGTACTATGCACCTCAGCATCAGCTGACCCTGTTCTGTCATTTTACATGGCCACTACTTCGTTGCTGAGATGCTGTCATTCCCAATCATTTCCACTAGTTGTTATAACCCCACTAACAGTTGACTGTGGAATATTTAGTAGTGAGAAAATTTCACCACTGTTGTTGTTACACCACTTGTTACATAGGTGGCATCCTATCATGGTAACACGCTGGAATTCACTGAGCTCCTGAGAGCGAGCCGTTCTTTCAAAGATGTTTGTAGAAGCAGTCTGCATGCTGAGGTGCTTGATTTTATACGCCATGGAGGTGGTTGGAACACTTGAATTTAATTATTTGGACGAGTGAGTGAATACTTTTGGCAAAATAGTGTATGCTAACAATAATTTTGTGGCCACATTTGGTAATTCTTTTAAAAATACCCTGTGGAGTTTTCTTGCACACAAACTAAAGCTATATTTAGTAAGTTTTATTCAAAGCTAGTTTAAATCCTGCATTGTTTGCACCCGTAGGTCCTGGCACGTGTTTGGCACACATATCTATTTCTTGACACATTAAGCCAACACAAGCTAGATACCAGACCAAGGGTATTGCACGAACAGAACCTCAGACTGTGCAGCACTGCATTACACATCTTTTGCTTGTTCCCTTGAATGTTGAATTAACGTTTGCATAGTCTCTTTCCGCAGCATAAATTCACACCTATAAGTTTCTCTTCTGGTCTCTGTGCTTAAGATGTGGATTTTAACCAGTTAGAAGGTCCGAACCGTGTCATTGTCCCGTTCCTGGCGTGTGGTGACCTCAGCGCCTTTGACTCTGACAGAACCTACCCTTTGCAGGTGAGCTGCTATATCCTCCTGATCCTGATACTCAGTCAAACTCACCAACCAAATTTAAAGTGGACATGAAACCCTACGTGTATAAAGGTTAATTTACACCATGGAGCCCTGCTCTCAAAAACTGACAGATGTAACTCTGTCTGTGAAGCTGTATTTAAGAAAGAAGTGCTTGAAGATTTTAGAACATGTTTAGCGCCATCTTGTGCCAGTACGGAACGTGGTTGGTTGGGGCTAATAGACACATTAGTTTATGTTAGCTAACTAGTGACAGAATTGATAAATCCGTGGAAAGCGAGTACACTAAAACTAAAACTCAGTCTAAAGGGGGAGGGGGTCACTTTTGTGCTGTCTCTGGCTGCAACAATGAGTTTTATGTTAGAACTGAGGATATACTGTCCACTTTCACTCTGTTTCTTAAGCAATCAGTGGTTCGTTGTTGTTTTGCTAGCTAATTGTGAAACGGGAAAATCCAGCTGTTAGCTGTAATGTACGGGTTTGTAAAGCACTTTACGAAAGAGAACTGTGTGGAAGAGAGTGTGTTTGAGCCAGGTGACAGGTGGTTCACCGGCCCAACAAGCTGGAGTCAGAAGCTGATATTTCCTCTTCTGGCCGAGTGTACCGAGAGGGGAAATCAGCAGATGCAATAAGCACTATTTTATGCAATAAAATCTTTCTTTCCCCAAGCACATCCAAACAGTTTACAACATAGCAGCACACTACATGCACATCACACCACAAACGTAACTATGTTTCTTACCGAACCACGATCGGGAATCCCATCAGCACGCCTGCAGGGAAAGTAGGTCAATGTGTATACTGACAGAAGATGACACTAAACATGTTAAAAAAACTTACATTTTTTGGAGCAGAGCTCCATGGTGTAAATTAGTCTTTGTATGTGTAGCATTTCATGTCCACTTTAATTAATGTATTTAGAAAGAAATGTCTGTTTGACTATATTCTTTAATTTAACTTTTGTTTTTCCTGTGATGTCTTGGTTATCCCTTGCTTTATATATTTTTTTCCTAATATGGAATGCATAATTATTCCAATATCTTAATACTGACTTTCAATGGTTTAGTAATAAATGAGTGAAATAGAATAGGGGGTGCAGTTTTGCTTGACTCACTGTTCAAAACTAATCCTTATTTACCTACATACATAAATACTGTTGTACAAATTGTCCAAAGAAATTAATGTACTTTTCTACTTGCTGTCATTGTGTCCTGGCTGTTCCTTGCCTTTCCTCAGCTTGATGCTGGTAAAGAGTACCAGTATACTCCCCCTACTCAGCCACCCATACGTCCCCCGTACCAGCAGGCCTGCCATCTCCGCAAAAAGAACCTGCTGTCCAGAGAGGATGCTCCATCAGTCTGTCCCACCCAGAGCCAAGATGAGTCAGAGCCAAAAGCTGAATCAACCTGATCCACATGAGTTACGCTCTTGGTGGTTTAAAGAGAAAAAAAAAAGAAAAAAACCCCAAAATCGGCCAACACCCGGATACAGTGGATGGTTACTATTAAAAGAACTCTTTCCTGACAGATGAGAAGATGGCTAAGAGTTTAATTTCTATGAGGCCAGTAGTGGTATGTCCATCAACAAAGACACTGGAGGCTGTTTTGAATGTTTTTTCTAAGCAGAGGATATTGGTTTGTATTTTTATGCAAAATTCTTTGAAACAAATGTTTTTATCCATTACTTTTAAATTAAGAAAATGTTTTTTTTTAATCTTAAGCCAAACCAGGCACAGTCAATGTTATTATATGGTTTTTTCCATGACTCATAATTGTTCAGCTATCACACTATAATGAAATTGTATTTTTTTTTTAAAAAGTGAAATAAAAGCACTCACTATGGTGACGTTTAGTATTTAATATTGCCAATCTTGCCACTAACCCCAAGGATTATCTACTTGGAATAGTAATAGTTTTAAAATGTATACCTAATATAATCCACAAGTCTTATAACATGTGGTATTTTTAACTCACTGCTCTGCATTTATACTGGTGCAGTTTCAATGAACAATTTTAGATTTTTATAAGAAAATTAGACATTTTTCAGGATCATAAAATAGATCAATATATGGTTGACTGATATTATTGGCACTGTCAGAAGTATACATACAGGCTGTCAAAAGTCATTTTATGCAAAGAGAAACTACCAGTTGTAGTCAGTCACGATCACTAATGAAACGTTAATAGGCCTTCGCCTTCTCAGGTTAAAGCATTGTAGAACTTTCAAGATCACTACGCGAGTATATAGTTGAGCCAGTATGTATACTTATGAATCCACGTGGATTAGAGAAAATTAAAAATAATTTTAGACTCGTCATAAAAGATATATTAATATACATTAAATATATATATGTGCCGTGCAATCATTTGAAAGAAAAATAAAAGTTACAATTACAAACACATTTATGGCTCATAGTTTTATATTCCTTGATCGTCATTTACCTTTTACTAAAGTGCAGTGGGTACGTTCAAAACGTCTTTCAGACGACCCCACAAGCGGTTAGCGCGTGTACCATATGGAAGCGATGCGGTCGTCGCTTTGATACCTTGTCGATCGGTCATCTGTTGGATGCCCGAACGACTTTAATGTTTTTAATAATCTTTACGTATCGTATTTAAAGACCTTATGCTCGTATTTAAATATGAAATAATAATAATAAAAATATATACACTTCCTGGTTTGCGTGGTGACGTCGCGGCATAGCGACTCACACAACCGCATTGTTGTGGGGGAAGAGAAGCTCAGGCAGCCGCTGAGCCCTGCCACTTCTTACTGCTTTTCCACAGTCCCAGCGATCGATTTTAAGCCTCATACCCTAGTATATCACTTGAAACTGTTCCCGTCGCCCTGGATACCTGTCGGTCACTTCTAAGGTTCACTCGGTTCAGCGCGAGCCGCGGCCGCCTTTGGATGACCAGACTGGATGTGGATTTAACTGCCGCTTCGCTCCGCAGGCCGCACCGCCATTGCTGCTGTTTTTATAAGCTTAATTCTTGAAAATAGCGAGGTAAGTTTGACCTCACTCTCGTTTTACCCGTTTAATGTTCTTCCCTACACTCTGGATACCTTTAAGCTAAAAACCAACCCGTGCTGCTCATAGAAAAAGACAACTTTTTTAATTGAGGTAGTTTCTTGTTGTGTTAGTCGCCATATTTCCTTCCTCTTCAGTCCCTGTAGTAGCAGGCTAATGTTAGCCCGGTTTCTGGACGGACTAGCAACTAGAGAGGCCACCGCCTGTTTATTAAGGGGAACAACATGGTTGTCTTTTCTTGTAACCCGCCTGTGTTTGATTGGTCGATCTAAAGCAGGTTCGAAACAGCACAGAGCTATGTGTAGTCGGACTTAATGTTACCCGTACCGGACATGGATCTAGTAACAAGCTGCAGCTACATGGAGCCGCTGTTATTCAGGAAACAAACCGCTTTCAGGTTGTGCAGCTCGGAGGCTCCTTGTCTTCGGCATTGCCGCTTCCTGCTCTCGATGCATTTCTTTCATTTTTCCAGTGAAGGCTGAAGGTACCGTTGGCGCAGCCGGCTGAAAGCGCGTTGATCTCAAGAGTTAAAGGTGCACCAGCCCACGTTGGAGCAGTATTTTTCAAAGCTGCTAGCTTAACTTCACTTGCCCTGGTTTAAAAAATAAAATAAAGTGTGTGTCTCGCGAAGGTACAAATCTAGGTAATTGCTTTTTTGGAGTTGGATCTCAGGGAAATCGATGTACATAGATATAGATATACATATGCAAACACGGCTGGAATAATTCATTTGATAATGGTTTACTTGGCCAATAATAGATACGCTTGGAAAGTAGGTTTTGCATTTAACTATACTGTATCTTTTTAATGTTTTGGTTACAGAAGGATACGTCTTTTTAATTGTGTGTCAACTTTAAATTTGCTGATAATTAATGAAGAGCACAAGAAATTAAGATCCAAGTAGCCCCAGTCCTGATCTGTCTGTTTTTCTGTAGCTGTCAATGGATCAGATTTACTGTAGGATTAAAATTTACATCACAACTTTATTCTGGATCTCACATTAAGGTTTTTGTTTAATATTTACATAATTAGCAGTTAGGGAATCATATCAAAATACTCCAAACTAATGTAATGAACAGAGTTTTGTTTAGCAACTTTAACATAGCATACCTTTAATATAGTCAAAACAATTGTACCATCAGGATCAAAAGACAGGCAATTTTGATTTACCATTTGACAGCAGTCGGTCATTTAAACGTAGAAGGCTTACTACTACTTTAAATTAGGCTTGAAGAACAAGACACAAAATACAGAGATGAAAACTTTGTTTTGGGACATTTTTTCCCTCATCTGTAAACAAGGGTTGGAAGATGTGACAGTGGTCAGTTGTGTACATGCAGACATGTACAGTGAAATCCATGACATGACAGCTTTCTCAGCAGCTGCTGATCAGCGAGTTATTTATAATAATAATAATAACAATAATAATGATAACTTAGATTTGTGTAGCGCCTTTCAAGAAACCCAACAATGATTTACAAAAGAGTATACATTTTAAAACATATATTTACACATTTGTTTCATTGCTTGGGTTATTTCAGGGTCCTCATAGCTCAAACATGAAGAAGAAAAGTCGAAACCAACGCCCAGCAGTGATTAAGAGAGAGACTTCTCCCATCAAGCCATCGCCCAACCGGGAGACACTGACATATGCACAAGCTCAGCGAATGGTGGAGTTGGAGGTGGATGGCCGTGTACACCGGCTCAGCATCTACGACAAGCTGGACGTCATCACAGACGATGACCCCACAGCTCAAGAGATCATGGAGTGTAACAGCAACAAGGAGAACAACGAGAAGCCCCAGCAGGTTCTGGTGCGCTCTATCCGCCTCAAAAACAACCAGCAGAAGAAGAATGCAGCTCTCACCACCTCACATGGTGGTAGTGCCACCCACAGCAGTGCCAGTGGCCTGTTGGAGCCGAAGGTTAGAACAGTTGAATACAATCTGCCAGTGGTGCCGAAAAGGCCAGCAACTTACTACAAATACACTGAGAGGACACCTGAGGAGCTGGATGAGGAGGTGGAGTATGACATGGATGAGGAAGACTATGCCTGGATGGAGATCATCAATGAGAAAAGAAAAAGTGAGGGCATAAGTCAAGTGTCGCACAACCTGTTTGAGTTTCTCATGGATCGCTTTGAGAAAGAGTCATTCTTGGCCACGCAGGGTCAGAGTGACCTGCAGTCACTGGTGGATGAAGATGCTGTGTGCTGTATATGCATGGATGGAGATGGAGCCGACAGTAACGTCATCCTCTTCTGCGACTCCTGCAACATTCCCGTGCACCAGGAGTGCTACGGTGTGCCATACATCCCTGAAGGCCAGTGGCTTTGTCGCCACTGCCTCCAGTGTCCGACGCGACCAGCTGAGTGTGTTTTCTGCCCGAATCGAGGAGGAGCTCTGAAGAAGACAGATGATGATCGCTGGGGCCATGTAGCATGTGCCCTGTGGGTGCCCGAAGTTGGCTTCTCGGACACAGTTTTCATTGAGCCCATTGATGGCGTCCGCAACATCCCACCTGCTCGCTGGAAGCTTACCTGCTATCTGTGTAAGGAGAAAGGTGTCGGCGCATGCATCCAGTGTGACAAGATCAACTGTTACACCGCCTTCCACGTTAGCTGCGCCCAGAAAGCTGGTCTCTGCATGAAGATGGAGCCCGTAAAAGAGGTGACTGCATCTGGTGCCACCACTTTCTCTGTGAAAAAGACTGCTTACTGTTGCAGCCACACGCCTGAAGGCTGTGACCGCCGGCCACTCAACATCTATGAGGAGCCCCACCCTAAAAATGGAGCCTTTCACAAGCGAGCTGAAAAGAAGGGGAAGGCCAAGGGCTGGCAGAAGAAAAAGAATAAAAGAGCAGAACCTGAACCAGAAACGGAACCTGAAACTCCGAGCAGCTCTGGACCTAGCATCACTGCTTCGAGGTAACAGTCAGCCTTAACTCACCAAATCAGCACTCTCTCCCTGGTCTTTTGTCCTCTTTATTTCATGTGAAATTATAATTTTTTCTGCTTCTTATTTCACACGAGTGCTACCTAAGGTAGTGAGTTTTAATATATACAGAAAATAAGACAAACAGTGTGAATCTGGAAAAAGTAAATATTGAAAGTTTAACTTGGGTTAAGTGATATTTATCAGTAGTACTTCAAGAGAACTCTGCCAGCATTATTCCAATATAGTGGAGTTAAAGGTTTTCTCCACAGGTGTGTCAGCAATGATGTTTATAAGAGACGAATAGAAATACAAATACAAAGATATCTGATTGGTCAAAAATGACAAGCCAGAGATCTGACAGCATCCTGGAGCTACGGAGAAAAAGATCAAAAATATTATTATTATTCACTGATTAATATTCCCCTTTTCTTCTGTGTTGGGTTAGTTTTGATACCATCCTCAACCAGGTATCAGTTCAGAGGAAGCGTTCATTTGTTGAGGGGGTGCTGAGCTACTGGGTGCTGAAGAGGCAGTCAAGGAACAATGTGCCCCTAATCCGCCGGTTACAGGCCAACCCACAGCCGCCCAAAGCCAAGCAGACGGTCAGTTCTGTTAACAGCTAGCAACCTCACACAGTGGGGTATTGTCCTTTTTAATGTATTTCTCGTTATTGAGCTGAGGCTTGTGTTTCCTGCAGGACCATATGGAGTCTAACCAGGCACTGAAGGAGCAGTTGAAAGAGTGGCACCGCCTCCGTCACGACCTAGAGCGAGCCCGCCTGTTGCTGGAGCTCATCAGGAAGAGAGAAAAACTGAAGAGGGAGGAGGTAAAATCCTTTTAGCATTTACTACTTCACAATTGTCTAGTTCAGAGCTTCATTCCTTTCATCATTTTTTTCAGGACACATTGTTTATTTTCAAGTTAAAGCTAAATATTTTACTTTTCATTTACTACTCACTACTTTAATTATATTTGTTCTTGTTCAAGTTAGATGCTGGCACTTATTTAGTTAACTCATTACCACCCACAACATTCCAAATGCTATTGATTAGTTGGACATCTGCTCACAAATTTGACTACTTGACTGTTAGTCTAAAACCTTTTATGTGCGTCAAACACCCAATGCGCTAAAACATAAACATCGACCCAAAAATGGTATTTACTGTATACACACACTCAGTTTCACAAACACTGACCTTGGACTCTTGATAACACCTCATGCCATTGAGGTGGATTAAGATTGTTTGGCTAACTTCTCCCGACAGATGAAGCTTCAGCAATCAGTGCTGGAGGTCCAGCTGACTCCCTTTAACATCCTGCTGAGAGCCGTGCTAAGTCAGCTGCAGGAGAAGGACCAGTACAGCATCTTCGCTCAGCCTGTCAGCGTTAAAGAGGTCAGCAGCTGTTCATTATTCACTTTAAAACAGTTTAAAGCAATCAAAAGCAAAGCAGAAGTCTTTTTCCCCAGTTCAAATGAAATGGCTAATATATAACGACACTTAGGAACACCTCTTTTTCCTGCCACAGAGTCTTGATCAAAGATGTTTATTTATAAAGTCTGTTTAACATCTGCACAACTGTGTTAAGCAAATCAAGTATGTCCCTGTCAACATACTAAAAGTAGTTCACTGAACCAAAATCACCAGTTCAAGAAGACCCAACTTAATGTGAAAGTATACTTTTCATTGAAACTCAGGAACGATGTCCCATGTTCACATGATGAAAATTTCAGGATAATGAGATGCGCTGACACCAATTTGTTAATGATTATTGGTTTCGACTAATGGTAAAAGTGTAAATAACATACTACCAGGGATATCAGGGATCACCACCATATCACCATATTTGCAAATATATCAGTAGATTGTGTGGTAGAAAGCAGAGCTCCTTGTGTTATTATGTGGGACAAGTCAGGTTCCACCATGCTCAACTGGTACAGACAGGGTTTCAGGCCCATGTACTTCCACACTCTGTATTTGGCTCCATACTCTCTTCAACCTAATTGAAGAATATTTGTCCACGTGCAGATAGAAAGTGTATGATAGGGGCCTGCAATTCAAATCAGCGATTCCTGTGCATCCGTGGTATTCTCTCCACTGTTTTCTTTTCTTTTTTTTTTTTTTTTACAGTTTTATTC
>VUQG01014080.1:0-16064 GCA_015106755.1 Etia nguti | reverse complement strand
ACCCACCTATGTTTTTAAGGATTCTGTTCCTGTTTATGATAGGAAGGAGATTATGAATTGCTTTAACAAACACTTTATATCTTCTGGCTCTTTGTTTGATGCTCTGAACCCAGAACCCTGGCACAAACCTTCCGGTGTACACTGGTCAGCCATTTAACTTTGTTCCTTTCTCTGTGCAGGAGGTCTGTAAAGCTCTTAAAGTGTTAGATCCTAGAAAATCACCAGGGCCAGACTTACTAGATCCTTACTTCTTGAAACTGGCAGCTGATTTTGTGGCAGAGCCTCTCACAACACTTTTCAACCTCACACTAGATACGAATGAAATTCCCTCAGTATGGAAATCAGCTTTTGTTGTTCCTCTATTAAAAGGGGGCGACCCAGCAATGTTAACTAATTATAGACCAATATCTAATCTATCTGTGCTGGCCAAAGTTCTTGAAGCTCTTGTGTGCGAGCAGTTAAAGGAGTTTTTACACACCAATGCCATTTTATCTGAATATCAATCAGGCTTTAGGAAGAATCACAGTACTATCACAGCTGCAATGAGAGTGGTAAATGATATTACTATTGCACTTGATAAGAAACAACACTGTGCATCCCTTTTTATTGATTTGTCAAAAGCATTTGACACTGTTGATCATTGTATTTTAAAACTTAGACTCTTCCAGTCAGGACTCTCTGAGAGAGCAGTGGCATGGTTCTCAAACTACCTCAGTAACAGGTCTCAGTGCATAAAATCTGACGGTCTATGTTCTACTTTGTTACAGTGCACAACGGAGTGCCACAGGGTTCTGTATTAGGTCCCCTTCTATTTATCATTTACATAAACAATCTTGGTCTAAATGTGCCAGATGCAAACTTGCACTTCTATGCTGATGATACAGTTATTTACAGCTGTGGTTCAACTCTTGTCCAAGCCATTGACTCCTTGCAGAGAGCCTTTTTTGCTGTCCAGCACTCATTACTTCAGCTTAAACTTGTTGTCAACACAGACAAAACAAAGCTCATGTTGTTTTCTAAATCAAGGAAATGGGCCCAAACAATCCCATCAGTAACCACTCTTGAAGGTAATAAAATAGAGTTGGTTCACACCTATAAATATCTGGGAATCTTAATTGATGACTCGCTCACCTTCAAACCACATGTAGAGAATCTTGTGAAAAATCTGAAGTTAAAACTGAGATTTTACTTTCAAAATAAGTTGTGTTTCTCTTTTAATACAAAGAAGCGGCTTGTTGCTGCAACATTTTTGCCTGTGCTGGATTATGGAGATATTCTGTATATGAATGCTTCTGCTCAATGTCTTCGAATGGTTGATACTGTGTATCATGCTTCTCTGAGGTTCATCACTAACCGTAAATTTCAGACTCACCACTGTGAGTTATACTCACAGGTAGGATGGCCTGCTTTGGCAAGTCGGAGGAACTCTCATTTATACAGCTTTATATATAAGGCAATACTTGGGTTGCTACCTTCTTATATATGTTCCCTGCTTGCAATGAAACATGCTGGTCGGTGTTCCCTTCGTCCGCATGGTTACTTGTTGCTTTCTGTTCCATTTGCCCGAACTGAATTTAGTAAAAGAGCTTTTGTCCATTCAGCACCCTTGGCTTGGAACAAACTGCAGAACAAATGGAAAATGACTGAATTCATTTCATTAAGTGCTTTTAAATCTAAACTACGAATCCTTGAGACCAAGTCCATAACATGCAACTGTTTCAATTAGATTGATTGTCATTTTAACTGATTTTTTATTTTTTATTTGAATTTTATTGAATATTACTGAATTTTATTGAATTGAATTGAATTTTATTTTTTTCATTTATTTTTGCATGTGTGTTGTTGCTGCCTGTGTTTAATTAAGTAATTTCTGTAACTGTGAGACACTTGCTGCTGCCTATCTTGGCCAGGTCTCCCTTAAAATTAAAAAAAAAAGTGCCATTTCCCTGCAGAGGAAGTTGTTTTGTCCTGTTACCTGTAACTGAGCGCTGCGTTTTTATCTTGTGGTTTTATCTTGTGTCAGAATGGAGACGAGTCAGAGCATAAAGACATGCAGCACAAACTGCTCGTATCGGTGACAGCGCGTGCACAGGAAACACAGGAAATCTCAAGCACTTAAACTCGGAGGCGTTTTATTTAGCGTGCTAATCACGCCTCATCTCTTTCATGTCACATACTCATCATTTTGTACATCAGAGTCAGGCCATATAAGTTTCTCTACCTTTTCTTTCTTTTGATCTTGCACTAGCGAACAGGGTGTTAAATGTTAAATTTGGCACCAGGGCCAAATTTAAACCAGTGTTCCGACAATAGACGCACAGAGAACTTTTTCATGTTCAATTTAGTTCTCTGACTGAAAGCCACCGTCCAAAAATATGTTCAGCAAATGCTGACTTCTTCCACATCGGTCTCTGCACGAGCATCTAATCATTTGTGGTCATACCTCGAACAGGAACTACTCGATGGCTCACACAGAGCACCTCCCGGAGCAGATTTTTACAAAATGTGGTCGAAAATGAGACGACGGCAGCGCTGCAGCTAACGCCGTCTCTGTGGCAGCGTCACACTTCCTGTTTATTGTTTGTAGATCATTATTGTTGCCTGGCAATGCAGTCCAAGAATTTATGAAGACGTATGCACTTGTGCCGAATCTGTATCTGACAGATGAATGCAGATTTAACGATTACGGTGATGGATTAAAATACCCTCAAATGCACGCTAACTACTTTTCCAACCGAACGAAATGAAAGAGAAAAAAAAGGCAATCCATTTCTGTTGCTTAAACAGAGTGACATGTAAGCTTATCAGTGAATCCTGCCAAACTACAGTTCAGTCCTTGTACTCTCAAAGCAGCCAGATGATCTGCAGTGAGGCCTGTTGGTAAAAAAAGATGAAGGGCATTGAGAGTGTTGCTCTTCTGGATTACTTTTGACACTCGCTCTCTCTCTCTTTTTTTTTTTTGCTGGGGCTCATTTTTGTGTCCTCACTGTCAAGCGAGCTCCATCCACATACAATGTTTTGCACAGAAGCACGAAAAAAAAAATGGCTGAAAGCTGAAAATGGAATGTGAACAAGCTGAAACTGGATGGATGCTTTAACAATGTTAGCTCTCCTCTTCTCCACGCTGTTGCATCGACACCCCGGGCACTTTACCTGAGAAATTCATGCTTCAAGTCCTTGTCAGTCGCACAGACAATCACAGGTAACCCATGTGATACATAGGCCGAGTGGAAAATCACAGACAGTGAGAGTATATAGGGTAAACTGGGCCAATCTGTTACATAATAGGCTGACAGGTTAGAACAGTGCAAGCAGCTCCCTGTGCAGATAAGTGACCCAGAAATATCATTTGCAGGTTTATGGCACATATATATTACATATAGTTCTCACTTTCACACCGGCTGACTGGTTCCCTGCGCTCACGACTGCACGTTCCAGCCAAGAATGAAAAACATCTTAATGTCAGGTACAGAGTAACACATTTTTCCAAATCATACATCTTGTACTAGTGTTTTGGCTTAAATAAATATACCGAAAATGTTACAGTGTCTATAAGGTTGCTTTACTGAGCTTTTTTCTTCACACTTACTTGTGTACACAGGCTGTGTGAATATATTGCAAACATTTTTTGATATTTGAGATTAATAATGGGCGCTTACCCTAAAAATCCTTAAAAATAAATTGTGTCACAATAAGTTAAGCAAAAAGTAAAGAGGTCTGAATGTTACCAGAGTTCTGTAACCAGGCTAGTATTGTAGCACTGTGACAGGATGATCTGTTTACACCTAGAAAACATGATGATTACCATTAGATTTAATAGTACAGACGTTCATTTTTACAAGAAAAAAAACAAAACTCAAAAAATGACGAATCCTCTGACTTTCCTCTATAGTGGACGTTTTCTTTGGAAATTTTCATCCAGCCCACATTTCACTTTCATTTCATGTGTAGCTGCAGCTTTGGACAGCACTCACTCACCCTGCTGTGCAGGCACTAAGCTAAAGATGCAGGCGCCCTTCTACAGCATCTGGAAGCTAACCAGCTAAGCAGCACATAAAGAAAAGGAACAAAAAGGAAAGTTCATTCTGAAAGGAGAGTTTACGGTAAATTAATTCTATTCAGTTTTATTTATATAGCACCAAATCATAGCAACAGTCGCCTCAAGGCACTTTATATCATAAGGTAAATACCCTACAGTGATACAGAGAAAACCCCAACAATCAGATGATCCCCTTTGACCAAGCACTTGGTGACAGTAGGAAGGAAGAACTCCCTCTTAACAGGAAGAAACCTCCAGCGGAACCATGCTCAGGGAGATATACCAAAGTATGAAATACAAAGTATGAAAGCAAGCCAGAGTTTGATAGTAACTAATGAGTAGATGCAGAGTGGTGGATAAACACACTGCGTGAAAAGAAATGAGTGAACTAGCAAAGTAATAAAGTTGTAGTAGCAGCAGACTACCACTGCTTTACAAAGTGTAAAAAGAAAAAAGCCCATGCATGAATTTACCATGAGACAAACTATGTTTTCTAAAGATGGAATTTGCATCATTTTTCTGATGATTGAATCCACACAGCATCAGTGATTTGGGCTAATACACAGGAAGCAGAGGCTTCAGCAGAAGCCTGCAGCTACAGCTCAGCACGCTAGGTTTCTTGGAGCCCAAAACCGCAGCAAAGACAAGTTTCATGACAGGAGGGTTGACTGTGTGGTGATGCATGATCAAAGATCTTTTATTGATTTATTTACTGAAAAATAAAGCTCTTAAATTTAGGCTTGTGAAGCAGGTTGGCTGTATGGTAGCCTTCCTTCAGAGCTGTAGTAAGAATGAAACATCTTTTTGAAATATTTAAACTTTGGTGCACGTCAAACGATTAAATGAGACATAAGTTTAATTAAACGAAAGCACCAGATATTCAGACATACCTGGTAAGCATCAAGATGCAAGCACAGTCACCGGAGGCATCAAATGATGCTGTTGAGTAAAATCACTGTGTTTAATTTTTACTTATGCAGTAATGAATACAATGTAAAATATCATTGGAACCTCTGCACTTTAAGGTCAAGACCTACAGTAACAGTGCTGGAGAAAGAAACTCAGCAGCTACTTTTGAGCAGCACTTGGCGAGAGTGGGAAGAATAAAAAAAATCCTCTTTATTGGAAGAAGCTTGCAGTAGAACCAAGCTGAGATAGGGCAGCCCTCTGGTTTGACCTTCTGGGGTGAGAGATGAGCAGTGAGAAACAGCAAACCGCATAACAAGGGCTCGACAGAAACTGCAGATCCTTAAAAAAGCCTGAAATTTAAAAGGAAATTAAAATATCTTGCCATTGTTTACCGGGCTCCAAGAAAGCGTCAGTAACAAAAACCATGTTCATTCACATTTCTATACAATCAGCAGCTCCACGTGTGGCACACGCTTGCTAATCACTTACGATTTAACCCCCCCCCCATCCAGCAAATTTAGAGTGACACCAGCGTGCCCACCCCCTCCGAGCTTCAATCGACCACAGGCACGAGACCTTGGAGGGATAAGTGTGTTTTTATTGGGAGAGATGTAAAAGGAAATAATACAAAATAGCTGTGGGCCAACTGGAATTAATTGAAATCTTGCACAAAAACATCACTGAATCACTTCCGAAATTCTTCTTCCCAACCAGCTGTGATGTTTACAACTTTGAGACCCACACACACACACACAGGCATTGACACACAGATGTATTTCCAATGGAAGTAAGAAGGCGGCAATGAAAGAGGAGGGGAAGAAAAACGGAATAATTACACAGATCAGAGGAAAAGATCCCTCGCTAGAGGTCATGCGGCTGATAAACGATAGGCTAGCTCGCGACGCATGCTAAGTGGGCATCGGTTTAATTATCCGGGCTGTGGCACCCGTAAGAATGTGTGTAATGTCACGGCCTTTCTTCCCTCACCCCCCCTCAGGCGCTTTCCTTCCTTGTCAGACACTGCGCAGACAGGGAGTGAAGGTCACTTGACCACAAGAAGAAAGGTCGAGGGAGGGACCTGGCCCACGACGCACCGATCACCCCACCGCCACCGAACGGTCCATTTAATTAAGATCGAAAGTGACATTTTCCTTTCCCCGTCTCCTCTTTCCCGACTTCCTGGTCTCCGAGGTTCTGATTATCAATTTTTCTGAAAGAATAAGCACTTCAATCAAATGAGGATAGAGCCTCCTAAGGGGATTAATGAAGGTTTAGTAGGCTTATTTTCTCATTCCTTCTTCTTTCTTTCTTTTTTCTTTCTTTTAGCAGAAACTTTTGGGAAAATCACATGCCAAAAATTCTCTTTTTACCTAATCTTGGAGGTTGACAAGTTCGCGCGTAACAAGACGCTTTCAGAAATGTGTGAAATATCTTCATTAAAACATCAAAAAAAAAAAGAGAAAAAACTTTGGGATCCAGGCAGCGGCTCATCCAAGGCAGAATTCCTTCCTCTAAATTGAGAGGAGCCGGTGCCACGACAATCTGTGCTTGCTTTGCAGATTCTTTGGAGCCATTTGGAGGGTGGTGGGTGGGGAGGGGACCCAGTGCAATAAAAGGAGTCCTTCCTGAAGGTTTGGCGGTATGTTTCTGTGGGCGACACGCAGGAGATCAAGGGAGCGAGAGAACTGACTGGGCAGGCCTAGAGCCGCCTCTCTCTCTCCGGGGACTCTTCTCTTTAATCACTGTGCAGCCAAGCAAAGTGATGGTGAACTCCACATGCCTTTGGTCTCCCTCTCCTCTCTCTGTCTTCATCTCTGTCTCTCCCATTCTGCTTTTCTTAGTTTTCTCTCGCTGTCCTTTACCCCACCGCTCATCTCCTCCTCCTGCTCATTCATCTTACCCCCTCTTCTTCTTCTTCTTCTTCCCCTCATGGATTTTTGTTGTAAATTTCAAACTACCGCCTGCATGCTTCTTTTTTTTTTCTTTATACTGCACCACAAAGTAAATGCATACAGCCCCGCAGAGGTGTTAATCGTGTAAAAGAAGGCGCCTGTAAACAAACACGGGCTCTTTCCTGCAGCTCTAATTGAGGGCTGGACATGTCTCTGATCACGGGGCCTCAGGAGGCCAGCTGCCATAAAAGCAGTGCTAGGAGCGGTCATTACTGCACAGGGAAACACATGGTGTCAGGTATCTTTACTTAACTGTCCAGTGGCACAGTGAAGAAATGAATGCTGGGGACACGGGAAGCTGACCATTATGAGAAATCCTGAAGGTTGTCTTAGACAAGCATGTCATTTACCGCCTGTTGTCTCTGGCATGTTTTATTGAAACAGCTGCAAGCTGAGGATGTGCTGTCAGGCTGCAGATAGCATGTCATCAACCCCCCCCCCGCAACCCAACCTTCTTAAAAACTACTGCATGGATTGGGCTTTTCTCTTTCTTCACTGTTTTCATTATATTTCAAAAATAGATATAAATAGATGCGCTGTTATTGGTATTTGTAATATTTTATTGTGTTATATTATCATCTTGTAAATTTGGCTTGAGGTTAGCAGTTAGCCTAGCCACGTTCCTTGTCTGACCTGGATCATGTGACCCTTAACCCTCTCTATATATCGCTGAAACCGGGCTATATAAATAAAACTGAATTGAAGTGAATGCAAAATTTTATAAAAGGTTCCCAAAGGACGTGGAGGATTGGTTCTTCTTGTGATGCCTGAATTTTCCGGTTGGTTTTCCACCCTGGACAGCTTGCTACTCCATCACAACTACATCTTAGTTGCAATAACAGCTTTTTTTCAGTTATTTTTTGGAGGATTACTGGGATTTAGTTAGCCAACTTATTTACACATCCCACAAATAAACTCAAACTTATTTGGAGTTGTCTTTTAGGGTGGCTGAAGCTCAGTGGGTACAGTGGGTCATTTATCAATCGGAAGGATGGTGGTTTGATCCCTGGCTGCTCCACTCTAAGTCCATACTGAACCCGATGCTCCTGATGCATTTATCATCAGTGTGAATGTTCGCCAGAATGAATGTCTGTGTGTGTGAATAGGTCATATTGTATAAAGCGCTTTGAGTGCTTGAGTAGAGTATAAAAGTTATATACAAGAGGCAGTCCTGTCCAGTCCATTGTGCCCCTGATGAATATAAGCCCTTTCTGCACAGCTGTTGGTGTTTACCTGTTTTTGTATCTGGCCTTTCAGGTGAAGAATGCTCTACTTTGATCTCCTGCTAACTTTGTCTGCCGTTTGATGGCGAACAGGAAGCATGCAGCAGGTTTATCAGAGCTTCTGCCTGTGGGCTGGAAAAGCAAAGCACATGCTTAAAACTCCATAGAGAAGAAGGGAGATAATTCACTCTGGTTTTATAATGATGAACAGCTCTAACACACCGCTCATGTTCATTTGATTCTTCAGTGACATAAAAGTAATAATTAGTGCTGCTTTTTAAAACTATTATCTATTACTTTGTAGCTCCATCTTCGTTGAGAAGGAACTGTTGCGGTGTTGTTTGCTGTTTGGTTTTTTCCCCTTAAGCGTCTTTTTTGCACGGATCATCACTTTTTTTTGTTTACAGTATGATTTTTTTATGGGCCTGTCTAATCCTGCATGTTTAGCAATGCTAAAAAATTCATGCTGGAACTGCAACCGTGCATCACTTTATTAACATTATATCAAATTCAAATTATCTCTTCAACTCGTTCAGCTCAGATCTTGACAGACCCCAGAAGCTGAGCCACGACGCGCGCATATCCCTGAGCTGTACTTCACCTGTCCGGCATACGGTCTCGTACGGCAGGTGCTGCAGCCGCGTTCCTGTCAAATTTGGCCCTCTGGCCTGTGACAGGATCTCCACATTCCCAGAATGCTTCTTTAGGCAAAATTGCCTGGAGCGAGCGGCACGTAACATACCGATTCAACAGCCGGGAATTGGGTTAGCGTGCTTAAAGATACTTTCAGAATGCTCCGTTATTGCTTGCAGCAAGGAGCTGTGAGCCATTAGCATTTTAGCAGCACCCAGTCCTCCTGCGCCGCTCTATGATGCAGGGTAGTAAAATTGTCAGCGAGTCCTTATCAAGTCAGTGACGTCTCTGTTGTTCGGCAGGCGTCAAAAACAAATGACGGTTGAAGCAAAATCTTCATTGTGAAACTCATTTCCTCTCGCGTGTGTGTGTTTGTGATGGTTCGGGGGGGAGAAGGGGAAGAGAAATGTTATTGAGGTTACTATGGCGATTCAATTTCAGAACAGCCCCCCCTCACACACACACACTTACACACAAACACACGCTTCCCTCCGCCTCACTCACCCCGATTCCCTCGCTAGAACAAAAAAGCAAACATTTCTGAGAGGAATTCCCTCGGTCGTGGAGGCTGCGCCGGGTTTCACCAACTGATCTGAGCGAGGTTTGGGTGAACGTGTTCCCCGCTGGGGATCCCTGCTCACATATGCATCCTCACAGATCTGCTGAGCACGGAAGTTACACAAAACAATGTTAATTTCTGGAATTTTAAGTGTTTTGTGAGGGGCGGGGGGTGGAAGTCAGGCTGGAAATCAGTAGAATGGAAATGAGGAAAGCTTGGAAAGACTGCGACAGTTAGGAGAGAAGACTGAGTTTGTGCTAGTAAATGTCACATCCTGCGAGTTCTTTATGCTCCAGTCAAAGGTGAACGCTTAGCATGCGATTTCCAGACCCCGCCAAGTCAAAATGTCACTCTGGTAGAAGCAGATTTATCCTTCCCATTAGGAAGCGTTTGGTGAAACTCTGCACTGTGTTTTTATTTGAACTTCAAACAGGAAGGCTATTTTTGCCCCTGAATCTCCTCCCACATTTCAGCAGAGTCCGCTGAGGTTTTTATTTTTCCTCCCAAAAATAGACTGGCTGGTAACAGAGGGAGAACGCTTGTAATTCCCCAAACAAAAGATGAGCACCGGGGCTGCTCTATTTTGACATCTAACAGTCTGATAACAGCAATTTGTTTCTCCCTCATCACTCTAAATCGCCTCGGGTGGATGAGGAGCCGCAAGACGAGCAGCCCCGAATGTGTGAGCTTGTTAGAAGGGTGTTTTTATTTGATTTATACACTTTCCTATTGATGAAATGCTGCGGACTGTGATACAAGCCCCCACACCCACACACACAGAAACACGCTCACAGACACTCTGGCTTCCTCTTCAGCTTAAGCTCGGCTCTTCCTCTCCACTGAGTGTCTCGCAGTCACCATCTGCCATGTTGGAAATCTGCCCTCAGTCTGAGAGCTGGAGGCCGACTCGGGAGCTGTATATATAGCTCTCCATATTTCACCTCTTTAGAAGTGGGGTTTTATAATCTCGCCTGCCTGTAAATCACAAAAATCACAAACCATTAATAATTGAGGGCATTTTTCAACTCACAGCACAGCACCTCGGCCCGGTTAGCGCGCTAAAAGCACAGAACCATATAACCCCATTTTGTGGTTTTCCTGCACTCAGGCCTGCGTGGAGCGGTAATTAGAGCCGCCACATGTTGTGGTTGAGGAGTGTGCGTGTGTGTGTGTGTGTGTGTGTGTGTCACACGGTCTAGATACTGTTTCCTGAAACACTTGAAATCCCTCTAGATTATACATTTCATATCCATTCACCTCAGTTCACCTCACCCACTGGAGTAAAGACAGAAATCTTAGACATAGATACATTCGTACAGAGATCCTAGAGAATGAAATGAAAATTGCCTATACAACAGGTATTATCCTACAATATTTTTTTAAATGACCTTTTCACAAATATTAGTCTATTTATTAAATTTTCAGTGGAATCATGTCAATTATCCTTTGAGATGGCACTGCGCTAAATTAAAATCCAATAGATAATTCATAGTAAATTCTGTAAACTGTTAATTGGTCTTCAAGATGAAAAGGGCCATTAGTGTAAGTTCTGTTTAGTAAAGACTTTAAGTAATGTGCGTAAAAAAGGCCTAATAATATTTTGAGAATGAATGCATGAATTTTAACACCAAAGTTAAAATAATATTGGATATTTCAAGAGATTCATTTATCTGTGGTATTTATCCTATTCTACACTCCCATTGCTATCAGTGGCCACATTTAACAATGGCCTAACCATTTTGTCAGTAAGGTAAAGGATAGAATGACCATTTTTAATACATGGTTAGAAACCCGACTTAGCTAAATCAATGAAAAATGGGACAAGAACTTGAAGGGCACGTATCATACACACCCTCTGCCAACTAACAATTTTGCACAAAATCTATATAAAATATGTGAAAGGTTATCTGTTATATCTGCAAAGAGTTCAGATGCAAAACTCTCTAAATACAACTACCACTAAAAATCTATGCTAAATGAGACAATGATATCAAGTTCAGTTCAATTCAACTCAATTCAGTTTGACTGAAATATAACACCGAATCACAACAGTTGCCTCAAGTGAAAGCTCTCGGTAAAATAAACAAATGCTTTTGCTGAGTCACTTCCACTTTGTCACTATCTATAAGACCATATGATTCAGACCGCGTGATATTGAAACAAGTCCCCTTTGTCACTTTTCTCAAACCAAGGTAATAATAATGTACTTTAACAGCTTACGTGACATGATAACGGTACACTTTGTTTATAGCTATTTATTTTGCCTACTTATTTCAGTATTTTTTGATAACTCATATATTGATTGCGTATTTATCTGTATCTTTATCTTTATTTTGAGCACAGTGTAGGGTAGAGTTATTTTGTAATGTCTTGTGTTTTTTGATTATTATCTTATTGTTTAGCAGTAAAATGTGCTGTCATTTGCTATGATTATATGTCGTCATACTGTGCGGTCATTGCTGATCAGTGTGTTTAGTGTTCCATTTGAATTTAGCTTTCACAGTTTGTAATGTTTTCAGTTCCATCTTCAATAATTTTGCAACCATTTCCTTTGTTCCTTTGTAGTGTCCAAAGAAATGGATTTAGAAAATCCTGCCAAATTTGCAAAATTATCTTTGTTAAAACTTTTGGTTTTCCTTTGTTGATTTTAAAATATGTTTTATTTGTTATACATCGCATTAATATTTGATATTGGAATTCAGATGTGCACATATTTTATTTTGTTATATCCCCCCTTCTATGATCATACTCTGCTCTTTAAAGAAAAATATTTGACTTTTATAATATAATCAAACAATGTAAATGGTTGCCAAATAACAGTAAAATGCAATAAAAAATACATCTTGTGTATATGTGTGTGTGTGTGTGTGTGTGTGTGTGTGTGTGTGTGTGTGTGTGTGTGTGTGTGTGCCATTCCAATTAAAAAACATGGGCAGGGAAGAGGAATGTGTAGTTTTTTCCTCAGAGACCAAAGTCAATACAAACACTAAATGACACACTGATGCAAGCAAGAAGCTCCCTGCACGGATGAACATGCAGCTGACACACACACACACACACACACACACACACACACACACACACACACACACACAATGACTTTGACATCCCTGAGTTAGACAGTTTAAATGACTGAATTCAGTTCCATGTACTAACAACTTCAAAACTGTTAGTCAGCCAACACATTGCACCACTTTACAAAACCTCATACATTCCTGAATAGTAGTTAAATATTGTGAACTACTGGTTGTATTCCTAGGCTGTATTCAGTTGCATGGTTGTTCGCATTGTCCAGGGTGGACTGCCTCTCGCGTGATCCTGAATCGTATAGCTGGAAGAAAATAGATGAACGTGACTCCTTAACACATAACTCAACATCTACCTTATAATAGTCACCGAGCCAATGACCAATAAAACTACAGTTTTATTTATTATTTGGTTTTATTATAAATATATATATATATATATAGAGAGAGAGAGATTTTTTTCTGATTTTGTTTCAGGTTTCAGATTATTAAAAAAGTTTTAATGTTAGACAAAGATAACCTGATTAAATCCAAAATGCAATTATTAAATGATGATTTCATTTAATATGGGAAAAATTGGTCTAACTGGTTGTGCCACCCTTGGCA
Source organism: Etia nguti (assembly GCA_015106755.1). Lineage (NCBI taxonomy): Eukaryota > Metazoa > Chordata > Actinopteri > Cichliformes > Cichlidae > Etia > Etia nguti. Next base: position 3,117 of record VUQG01014080.1, on the reverse strand, counting down.
GCGAGAACTGCAATCAAGCGTTTGTGATAACTGGCAATGAGTTTTTCACATCACTGTGGAGGAATTTTTCTGGCCCACTGTTCCTTGCGCAATTGTTTTAATTAAGGCACATTGGCGGGTTGTTGAGTATGAATAGCCTGTTTAAGGTGATGCCAAAGCATCTCAATTATTTTTAAGTCCGGACTTTGACTGGGTACCTCTAAAACCTTCATTTTGATTTATTTTTTAGCCATTTAGAGGTTGACTTGCTGATGTGTTTTGGATATTGTCCTGCTGTATAACATAAGTATGCTTGAGCTTCAGGGCATAATTTGATGGTTGGATATTCTCCTTCAGGATTTTCTGGTAGAGAGCAGACTTCATAGTTCCATAAATTACAGCAACTTGTCCAGATCTTGATGCAGCAAAGCAGCCCCAGACCATCACACTACCACCGCCGTGCTTCACTGTTGGTATGATGTTCTTCTCATAAAATGCTGTGCTAGTTTTATGCCAGATGTCATGGGAAGATTCACCACTGTTCCAGGTAGTCTCCATTTGTGGATAATGGTTCTCACCGTCATTCGCTGGAGTCCCAAACCTTTAGTAATCCTTTCCAAACTTATGGAATATGTTTCTTACGCATACACCATGTATATAGTTCACTCACATATATGTATATATGTATACATACATATTGCTTTTTATTTTTATTTTTCCCTCGTTGTATATTGTTTTCTCTTTTATTACTTTTGCACCTTTGTGGTCCAGCTACCCAATTTCGCTGTGCAAGAAACTGCACAATGACAATAAAAAGGTCTAAGTCTCTAAGTCTAAGTCTAAGTCTTCTTTGTTTTTGAATTCCTTTAGATCGTGGCATGGTGTGTCACTTTTTGAGACCTTTTAGCCTACTTCACTTTGTCAGAAAGGGTCTATTTAAGTGATTTCTTAATTCAACATGTCAGGCAGAAACGGGCCTGAGTGTGGTTAGTGAAATTAAACCCAGCTTTCCAAAAACTGGGGGACAATTACTTTTCACATAAGGCCAGAGAGGTTTGGACAGGTTTTTTTTCTGTTAATAAGTGAAATCATAATTTTTTATTTACTAAAGATAAAAACTTTTTTTCAATGAACTGAAACATGCAAGTGCGTCAAATATGCAAAAAAAAAAGAAAAGAAAAGAAAAAAGAAATCAGGAAGGGGGCAAATACTTGTTCACAGCACTTTGTTTCATCTATTTCTTTTAAATTAAACACTCCAAAATTTATTAATCTGTTGCTTTTCCTTACATTCACCAACTGTACTTTGTCTGGCTGCCAGCTTTGTATGAGGGGAAGAGTAAACGGTTGCTTCAGGGTCTAATTAAGTGACCATGATATAACTGTACCCTGTATCCTGTGACACACAGTGCACCAAAGTAAGACTTGAAAATATAACCTTTCTCTATGAATAATTTAAGAACTTTTATCAAATCAAATCTTTCAGATTTTCAAAGATGTACTTATGAGTGTGCATACCCATCTGGATAAATCTGGTCAATACCATTCCCCTGGTTGATGAGTAGCTATAGCAGTGCTAACTAACCTACTGTACCTCCCTGTCAATCAGCCTGACTTATAGGACAGCTTAGGATAGGCTGTTAGGTTAGGTTAGGATAGGTTGTTCAGCTGTCCATTGTCAAGCTTCTTAGATCAAATTCAACTAGATCAAGGGCAGGGATAGCTCAGTAGGTAAAGTGTTGGCCCCGTGATCGGAAGGTTAGGGGTTCGATTCCCCTGAACGGCTACCCTGAGGTACCCCTGAGCAAGGTACCGTCCCTACACGCTGCTCCCCGGGCGCCCAATGGCAGCCCACTGCTTCACTGAGTGAATGGGTTAAATGCAGAGAGGAATTTCCCCACGGGGATCAATAAAGTATACATTATTATTATTATCAGTCTCCATAGTATACACATGAACCATAGCATACACATTCACCTAACAAGTGAACGATTCTTAGTTTAATCCCAGGAGGAGATATAAATCTCTTTGGGGTTGTATCAGGAAGGTTGTAAAAATCTGCCTAATTAAACATGCAGAGCTACCTGCTGTGGTATCCCTTTGTGAATAAGGGAGCAGCTGAAAGTATCACACAGGAAAAGTTTAATCTATTTTCTTTTCTTGTTTTCTAGGCTGATATCAATTTACTTGGTAGAAGTAATCGGCTAACAACCTCAACAGTGAAAAGCATCTATACTACTTCAGAGTAGCTATATGTGACTGTTTGACCAAAAGACTTCAGTGTCCCCCTGGCTTTGTGACTCTGCGTCAATGCTCTCTCTTCAAACGAGCAGAGGGTCTTTCTAGTCCTAATGGAATGAATTATACAAATGGGAATAAGGGCGTCTCTCCTTGGAGGCATTCTTAGTGTTGCACTCAGTATAAAAAGTGACTGAAATAGTTGTGAAGGACAAAAAAATACATAAATACTGGCATTTTTCTCACCGTGACACACCTGACCTTTCTCTATATGAAGTTACCATCGGGCTGTTGATGTAAAAAAAAAAAAAAAGGTAGTGTGCTTAACAAATTTATTATACCATAACTCAGTGTAAGGATTATGCCACAGTAGCTCTAAATATTTTTGCAAACTATAATTTTTATTAAGACTCTTGAATTCTCAAATGTGCTATTCTACTAAAAAGCTAAAGAAAAAAGTAAAGCACATTATATTTATTTTTAAATACAGATGCCAAATTACTGCATTAATAATTACAGTTTTACAGTTTTATTGTAATAATTACAAATAGCACATTTTTACTTGGATTCAACTTGGCAAATTTCTAAAATATTGACTTTTCTTGTTTTTATGACAGGTGGTCTAATAAATTTGTCAAGTACTGTAGTTGTTCAAAAAAACATTTTTTTTTTGGGACAGAGCTTCTCCTGATTCTCCTGATTAGAAAGGTGAGCTCGAAGGAGGTTTTCACACAGTTCAACAATTTAACAAGCACTTTGTTTCAATTATACTGGCCCTTTCACATTTCACTTAAAAGCAGTTAATTCAACATTAGAGGCACCTTTTAGTGATCCACAGTGCTGTCTCAGGTACAGAGGGGTCTGAAAGACTGAGGCCTGAGAATACACTTCTAGTTTGCAT
>VUQG01014079.1:72194-85604 GCA_015106755.1 Etia nguti | reverse complement strand
AGCATTTATTTGGCTTCACTTCACTGCTACTATGTTGCATGTGTTTGTGTGTGTGTTTGTGTGTGCACGCGCTTTTGCAGTATGTGTGAGGGCCTCTCCTGGTGACTGCCTAGGGCAATAGCACAGGATGTAATCCCGTGTATGCCTCCAGTCTCTTAGCTGCCTGCGTAGATGTGGAGGAACGTTTTAGCCCCTGCAGTGTGCCGTAGGGCAAAAGTGCTCACCCTCCCGTACTGCTAACAGACAGCAGCTGTTGCAGCACCGACACACTTTCTTCTTCACTCTCTCTCTCTATTTCTGTCTGTGTGGCACAGTTCGATTTGCAGCAATGAGAGATGGCTTAAGGAGGGAGAAATTGACTTTTGACAGCCATTATATTAAAGTATGCACACTTTCACAAATTTGTATCAGTATCCGGAGGTGAAGAGCACTCTTCTGCCTGAAAATCAAATCATCTACTTAATGTATAGCCTTATCTTGATTGGCAAGTCGGTTGTGCAAAAGCTGAGAAATACAGTGGGTAAAACATACTGATAGAGAAGCCAAATGTCACGCAGACGTCCTCAGCGCTCAATCCAGGCCCCGCAAGTGACAAATGACTTCGGCCTGACATGAAAAGCTTTGTTCGGTATGTGCATGAAAATGTATCACTTAAAATAATCAGCAAGGGAGATTGTCCGAAGTTCCGCCGTATTCTTAGCAAAGCAGAAACAGATTTTTGATGTGCGTTCGGCTGCTGGGTACTAGTGTGTCTCCAACTTTTGGAAGTAACAAGAAGCAGTTAGAGCTGTAAATGTTAGAATATGGGCACACTGTTCTGAAAAGCTGGTCTTGATCTGTAACTCATTATTATTATTTTTAATATATATTACTTATTATTATTCCTGAATTATGTAATTTAACAAATACTTTAATAATAGCCATGCTTATGTAATTATCCAGTACTCCCAAGGTGTAGCTGATGGCATAGACCTGGGATGTCAAACATAAAGCCCACTTTGATCTTAAGTGGGCCAAATGAGTTAAACTCCACTTTCTGTCAGTGTGAAGACATTTACAGCACATCTCAGTTTTTCTACATGATAAATGTGTAAAATTACAGAAAATGTTTTGGTGCACAGATTGTCCCATATTTATAAAGCATAAAGTTTGTGTTGATGTATAAAAATTGGCTGGACTGGACCAGGCTCATTCTGGCCCCCGGGCCTTATGTTTGACACCCCTGGTGCAGACAGAAGAACTTCTTCTGTTTACAGTGTCAAAATAGCTTTTAGTGTTTTCTCTGAAACCTGTTAAAGGCTAAATCTAAAGTTTCTGTGCCATTACCCTTAACTAACAGGTTCAGCTTTATCACGGCCTGACCTCCTGTGGCGCTTGCCAGTGATGACGTCCACGAGGGAAGGCTGGAGGAGTGACAGGTGGTCCTCGTGATAACTATCCATCCACCACCTTCTATCTCACTATGGTGTGACCCTGTGTCACTGATCTCATCTCTGATGTCTGCAGTTGCATCAGAAGACAGTGAAAAGATGGATCAAGAGGTGTCATGATCGATAGGTCAGAATGAGAAAGTGCTGAAAGGTCAGCGCTAATTGATTCCCACATTATTGCGCTGCACCCTCTGTGCTGCTGCGTCTTGTTGAGTGTTGCGGGATATCAGAACCCCTGTGTATTTTTAATAACATCAACCGATCCTAATTATTCGCTCTGCTCTGGCAGAAGGGGCCGGCCGTGACATTTTCTTCATCTGCGCGCGATGTGTTATCTTATCTGCACGGCCCTCACAAACTCTGACCTGTCTCTCTCTGTGACTGTTCCTTGTTAGGAGGAAAGTATGCTTGCCCCCCTGCTGCATGTAACCTCTGCCATGCAACCATCATTAGTGACTGAGAGTGGGTGTACGCGGTTGCTGTGCTGCGCTCTGACCAGCCTTCTTGAACTCCAGGAGGCTATCCTGGAGCTTTGTGGGGTCCAAATCTTGAATCTTAGACCGCTCAGCCGAGAGCAATCCTGGCAAGACGTTCATCTGTGTTCTCGGCTCTTCATGGGAAGAGGATAGGGCCAAATCTGATTTTCACCTCTGTCTAGGCTGGTGTGAAGCTCTGATGGAGTTTTGACTGGTCTGAGAAGTGTAGTAGCATGAGCGGATGAAATGGATGTTAATGGTAAGCTTAAATAGAGTACCGTGTCTTATTTAACACAGTCATTGTGTATTTAAGACATGAGTGATACGGGAGTGCTCTCTCCCCTGCCCAACTTTTCCTTTTAATCTGGCAAAAGCCAAAAAAAAAGCCCAGACTATAAATTTGTCAGAGTGGACCTTAAAAAAACAAACAGAAAAACCCCACACACAATACAAGCTGAACCAACTGAAAACCAGGTACAGGCATGCAACTACACAGCTCCTTTTGACCCTCTAAACCCGTTTTGTCCAGCACTACTTCTCTGAAATAGCATTAGCATAAATCTCCAGCCCATAGAGGTAATGATGGCGTGAAATTATGGCTGCCTCAGCAGACCTTACTCCCCTCTCTGCACTCCCTCCCTCTGGGTCCAAGGCCTCAGCCTTCGACTGAGACTGTCTCCCAAGCCTTCTTTCTCTCCATCCCCTCTCCCTCTCTTCGTCTTTGCCTTCCAGTTCCATTCAAAGGGAATGTGTAACTGAATTTGAAATTGAGTGCCCTTCTTTCAAGGACCACGGCTAATGAGACGTTTTGCCTTGAAATCCAGGCTGGATGGGGGAGACCCTGATGGGCAAGGCCTGGAGATGATAGCCACCCTGTATGTCAGGTGTAAGGCTATCCGGATCTCTCACCACTGCGAAGGGGAAAGGTGGTTCTATAGGAGTGAGAAATAAGGATAAGCCTTCCTAGAATGAGCACTCTTCTCTGGGTCACCTGGGGGCTGCCATTGTGAATCCAAGAGCCAACCTGAAATAATATGCCTCTGTGATCTGCATCAATGTGCAAAGAGAAGACTGTCACCAGCCAGGCCTCCCCCTTTTGCATACATATATTAGAAGCCCATAAGGGTCTGTAGAGACATAGGAGGTGAGGTGACAATTAGACCAAGATGGAAGAAAGTACACTGTAGTGGGTCTGAGTGAGTGAGCTGAGGAACGATGCAGGATGGAAAGATGTAGGAGAAAGAGATGGAAAAGGGGGTCGGACCCATAGAAACAGGTACACTTGACAGTTTGCGGTCTCGGGATCATCCAAGAGACTCTGCATGGGTGCGATGATGAAAGGAATCGGGAGCTTTGCGTCCTAGGAGTTCACCCTTTAATCAGGGGCCCAGAGGAGAGAACCTTGCAGCCTGGGGGCCCCTGGACGCTGCTAGCAACTGTCATGCTAATGAAAGAGGCTCAGGGTGTGAATGGAGAGGCTAGCTTGTTACCAGTGTGCTAATTAATGCATGTGTCAGGGCTGTATGTGTGTGTGTGTGTGTGCATGTACGGGATTTATGCATTTTAATGAGGTGTCTGTGTACGTGTGAGAGTGTGCATGCTTGTTGGGATAAGAGGGATTCGATTCGTGGAGTGAGACGGATGTGCGACCAGGTTTAAAAATAGGGGCTCAAGAGTGCAGAATACAGCAGATGCATCTAGAACGTGATAATTTGTTGGGTATTATGTGAAATCAAGACGCGAGTCTGCCAGCAACATCATCTTACTGCTCTGTTAAAAGATCGTTTTCAGTTTCAAATTTTAATTGAAAGCGCACACAATGGAATCAGATAAAAGCCTGTAATTAATACATTATAGTAGTTTTATCTAATAAACTACAGATTCTTCTTCAGCTGCCGTCTGCTCTGTCTCGATCACTACGGTGGAAACAATCCTGTCTGATTTACTTTCTCGTGGCTGGCTACATCACACTGGCTTCTGTTGATCGGCGCTTTTGTGTCTGCCAAGTCTCAGACTATATGACTAATAATTATCTTTGGAGATGTGTGAAGGGTCTCATTCCAGACAACCCTTTCTGTCTATACCCCACGTTCCCACGGATGAATAGCTGGGGCTGGGTCGGTGGGTGGGGGAACTTGTGGATGGCCACAGGCAAAGCATATGGCCTTAGGCCGCAGCATTGTCTGAGCTTGTTTGGGAACGACTAAAAAAAACTGCATTGTTGCACGTGTCACCCAGACAAGACATAGGGGCGTGTGTCAGGGACAAAGAGAAAGCCATCGAAGTCTGTGACCTTTTAATTTGCTGGTGGCCTCTCCCACAGACCGCAGTATCGGCCATACATGCCCCCATTCTGTGATTTGGGACTCTTTCAATGTCGCTGGTATCAACAAGGGACGCGTTTGTTTCATTCAGTTTGATGCAAACTGATGCAACCCAGGTGGTAAATGCACGTGCTGAGGTTTCTTGTAAAATTCTTTATTCAACACGTATGAACTATATTAATTCCACAATCAGAGCAGAGACGAATTTGGTTCAGTCTTAAACGTTTCGAGGTTAGGGCCTCTGAGAGACTTGCTTATTTTGCCTGAAATGTGAAATTCTCATCTGTGAAGAATTAGAATTATTTTCCGGGGCAAAAAAAAAAAAAAAAGTCTTCAAAAAGTCAGAAAGGTTTTCATTTGGATTAAACAGCAAAACTAAAACATGTGAAATTTGCTATAATTTTAAAAAATACCCTTTATGTATTTTTTTTTTGTTCTCGCCATTTTCAAGTGAGACGTACCGTTCTGATTAACAAAATGTTCACACGTTCCATAGGTCACTGTCCAGCTTCAGGAGTGCCAGTTACACTCGAGGTGCCTATATTTTGTTCCACTAGTGCTGCCTCTCATATTCCACCCTACCCCCAACCTTGTCTGCCCTGTAAAGTGCCATTATAAAAATGTCAAGGGGTCCCTCTTTCTCGTCCTGCCTGTCAAAATCATGTGCTATTATGCAAATCACTGTGTGAACATACATTCTCTGAGATTTACACAGGCTATATGGGCTACGGGCAAGAGTGAATTCAGATGATTGCAGACTTAATCATAGAAATACAGAATGCACATGTACGTTTATGAACACGTGAACATTTTACACTGCCCCTTGGAAACATTATCGTTGTGTTACATGTATTATTTAAGCAGCATCCCATGTTTTTCCCTTTCTCTTTATATAAAAGGTGATTAATGTAACGTTCATGATTTCTCAGCAGAAAATGAAAGCGGATTTTGAAAAAAAACAAATGGCTCAAAGAGACTCATAGAAATCTAAAACTTTTTAATATCAGTATTTGAAGCAAATAACTTCATGGAAAAAAAAAATAAAAAAAATAAAAAATCGGTTTACCTTTAATTCCTATTGAACTCGAATAAATTCCCAAATTCCAATATATTCTTCATGTCGAGAGGATTTTCATTCACTGATACATTTTATTGAAATGGTTCAATGGCGGTAGGCCCTTACATTGGGTTTAAAGCAATTTTTCTCAGTGGCTGTTAGAAGTGCACATGAGATTTTTATCCTTTTACATTTCTTAACTCTTTCCCTTTTTAAATGCCTGTGTTTGAATTGCAGTGTCAGGGGTAGTTTTGTGGTTCTGCAGAAATGGAAGTAGTGTATGTGTGAGAAAAGAGGAGGAAAGGGATATAAAAAGATAGAAATATGTAATTTTTTTTTTTTTTTTTGGTGGAAAGCGTCAATGTACCTAAGATGGAGGTCAACCCTATAATGTACCCATTTGGAGGTTGGATCATTAAAGCCATTTACTATGGCTTTCATTGCATCGCTTCTTAAGTAATGACAGAGGTCTTCCTATTGAGAGCGAGTGAAAAAGGCTATGTGTATCCTTCTGCTGCACCTGCCCTATATGGAGTGTTATATTAAAGAAAATCAAGGAAGGACAGATAACTTCACTGCTCTGTGACACATCAGGGTATCCATTAGCTGCAGGAGAGCACGGGAGAGAAAAGGAGAGCGAAACAGAGAGCGGGCCTTCTGTTTTGACAGCCATAGACCGGAATATCGCTCCATTGTTTGTTTCTCAGAGACAAGGAGTCATGGATGTGGTTTGAGTGACAGTGAGTGTGATGTACGCTGACGCGCTGAGCTGATTCACATTTCCTCTAATTGCTCCACATTGCCCGATCTTGGCACACATGTAGAGCATGGTAAGAGGCGCCTCTTTTTAGGTTGAAACGGGGAATGCTGTGATTTGGCATACAAAGAGAAAAGGAGGCACAGGGGGTAAGAAGAAGAGCAGGAGGAGGAGGTGGAGGAGGCGGTGGAGAAGGGCTGGAAGAGGAGAGCGCTCTATTATTCCTGATAGACTACTCTGAAGGACAGAAAGGTGATGGCCTTGTTTGTACAACTCTGTGGCATAATAATGTCCTGCGTTAAATCTCTGACCAGTTAAGGCGTAGATGTGGTGCCGGTGCGTTAGATATATGACATAAGGCACATTCGACCAATCGAGTGTCACCGAAGCAAGCCAGTTTTGTGGAAATAAACCAAATGGAGAAACAAAGAAGGGGACGTGAAGGGTACAAAATAGTGGCAGACAAGGCATCACTTTTGATTCATGGTGTGCTGAAGAGCATTGAGATTGGAGGAAATCCTTGCAGGGGGGGGGGAGCCTCTATCCTTGCTGATGCTATTTTAATTAAATAGTTGCTAGGTTACACATTGCAGAACGACAGAGGTGGGTGGTGTGGCACAGGCGCCTGGGCAAGGGTGTGTGCACGCGTGAATATGCCTGTGTGATGGAACATGTCCCTCAACAAAGAAAGAACATCCCTTTTTTTTTTCCACACCCAATCTATAATAAGGATTTCAAATGTGAGACATATTGACATGAAATACAGTGAGAGCGATTTTACGCTCTCTAAAACTCTTTCCAGCTCTCTCGCTCGCTCTCCACATATTCGTCCGTCTTTTTCATTTTTTTTCCTCTCGCAGATCAGAGGACGGGGGGAAGCCCCCTTTCATCTCTGTGACAGCGCTTTTCACCTCCACTGGTGACTGGTGCTCCTATTGCACACTGGGATGCCAGACGGAGCAGAATGCCACAGGCCCGTGCGCCCTGGCAACCGCTCCTGCTTTAGATGCCCCCCTCGCTCCACAGCGTACTCTGGGAATACGCGCACCCTCCTCCAGCCTCCTTTAGCCGTCCACTCCGAGCCTTCGTCCACAACCCCCAGACAGGTCACCGATGGATGGAGCAGGAGAGCGCAGAGAACCCCTTGATGTTGGAAATAAATCTGACAGGCCCGGATGGATAAGGCCAAGCATTATATTTCTCATTGGCCTCACGCTGAAGTGTGTACGTGTGGAGCGGTTTGTCCTATTTTACTACACCATTTTCTTTACTTTTAACACCCTCCCTCATCTGCGCCCCAGCCCTTCCTTTCTTCTCCTTTCCTCCTCTATGGCAGCAGAGATAATGCCATAATTTACAGCTATGCATTGTAGAAGATGAATGATAGTTGCTTTTCTTGCTTAATATGCATTCACCACTACCAGATAATAGTCTTTTTGTAGGAATAATAAAAGAAATACCCTCAAAAAGAAATTGAGCATTTTTATGTTATATCCCCTTCTCCATAATGTGCTAAAAGTGATGTATAATTTTCGATCTTTCATTAGAAACAAAATTGATAATGATGAAAGTGTGCTACATTTTTCTATACCTTTTCTTCTTTTTTCATGTTCTTAAGTGAAATATTGCACGAGGGGGGAAAAAGTTGGCTTTTCTTTTTCTCCCATAGGTAGTCTCTTCAGTGTATATGCAGCCTGCTTAAGAAAAGGGGGAGAAAAACACACACACACACGCATGCATGCAAACACACACACACACCCACAAATAATTTTGCAGACGTCTTTTTGCAAAAACATCTAGTCTTGATGCGTATACAGCATAAATATGTATTCCATGTCTCCGTCACAAACAGCAATTTCTCTTGTAAATTCACACTTCCATGTCTTCTCAGACTGTGTGGTAAAGGAGGCTGGAGCTTCAGTGTTTGTGTGTGTGTGTGTGTGTGTGTGTCTGTGTGAAGAGAGGCTGGGTTCCGGTGTCCAGGGCCCGGTTTCCCTTGGGAGCGCTCTAAAAGACTCCACTGACCTTCCTATCTCCTCCAAATGCAGGTCATGGCAAGGGGTCAGAGGTCATTTGAAACAACAGGATGTTAGCGTGTGATCTCCGTGCAAACAGGTTCAAATTTGCTCCCCGAACACGGCGGTGCTTTGATTTGTCTTTTTTGGGGGGAGGGGGGTTAAAAATGTATGAAAATGACCTCGTTTGTGGTTATTCGGTCAGTGAGTTTTGCAGGAAATAGGTGACACGGTAGTAAATATACAAAACCTTTCTCCTTTTATATTAGATGCGTACAGCGACAGCCAAGATATTACTGTTGAAATGTCCTTTCAATATTAGACAATATACCACCAAGTCAACACGACACAGTATTCTGTGATTGTGAATAGTCCCCCCCCCCCGACGAGTACACGACGACTACACGACGACTGCATGTTTATGAATCTTAACAGATCCGTGAGGAAACCTGCAGAAGCCACTCATTGCATTTCTGCTAATTGACCGGCTTAAAATAAATTTCTCGCTTTTACCCGGAGCAATGTTCAGAATTCGCAGCCTTCATTCAAATCAGTTTCAGTTCCTGAAAACAGCGCACAGCCACATTGTCTTAATTAGGAACATAGGCTGGCTTTACAGCAATGTGTGGGAGGACCTGGAGGTTGAAGTGCTCCGTGAATGCAATGTGCATCATCATCCTAATAAAATATAACTCCGAAAATTAACTCTGTTCGACCTGAGGCACGCAAAACAACAGGGTCCATTGAGCAAAAGTGATGCAGGTTTTAGTGGCGTGTGCGAGTCTACGCGTGCATACGTGTGTGTGTGTGTGTGTTTATATAAATGCATTTGTGAATGCTCAACCACAAAGGGAGCAATTATGTAAAAAAAAAAAATGTTTGTTACTATATTACTTCCTTTATTGGAGTAGAAGGGAGAAAATCCCCAAGAAGAAAGTGCGACGCACACTTGCAGCTGCTTTGTCCTAGTTTGAGCGCCACATTTGCCAAAGTGCATCAGAGTGTCAGCAACTCAAAGATGAAAAATGGATGAAGACAATAGTGCATTTCTCACAATTTTCCTAATAAAGTGTCAATCAAAAAGCTGCATGAATGACACTAATATCATATGATGCAGCATTCCATATCAAAGATATCACCAATGCTCATCCCCCCCCTCCTTCCCCAGCCTCCCTTTTGCTCAATCTGAGGCCTGTCCTCCCCTCGTATTATCACCATCATCATTCGGACATGAAAGGAGAGAAACAAGTGCTGCACCGCTGCCAAGGAGAAACCTTGATCTCGGAGCATTTGCATTCTCCACCTTGTTCCAGTGGATGTGTGAACGAGTTACCCAGGTGCTCTCTCATTGGATGGCACTGAAAAACAGGCACTCTGCTAATGCTCCAAACAAGCAGGCTCTCCCACTTCCACCACCCACCCCCAAGACCCCCCCACTTCCTCAACTCCACATGCTGTCACACTCAGCTGGTGGCACTAGAGGGCAGTCCACTCTGTTGGTTTGTATTGTTAAGGCATCTACATACAGTAGAATTTGCCCTGAGGAAAAACAGGACACGGAAAGAATTTTTTTATATATATAATTCATTTATTTATTCATGTGAATCCCTTTAGAAAAAAAAATCTATTACATTTCTGCTTAATGCGCTGCTTTTTTTTCACCACAAGACATTAAGCTTTTGCTAATTAATTCGGAATGCACTGTTAATCTTCGACCAAGCATAGTTTGTCTTGCAAAGAGTGGATTACACATGCAAGACACAGAGTATGAAATTCACTCACCTTTGGTGGGTTAAGATGTCGTAGTGTTTCGGATTCACGAACATACCGACATATCTGTTAGCTCACCTTCGAAAAGATGATGCAAAACTGTACAGCGAATGGGCAGAAGATTCATAATCGCATATTTTGCCCACGTGTTACACTTAAAAGACCAACACTACGACTAGGTAATGTTCAGTTTACACAACAGTATTAAATATGGCAATATGTCCACCTGTCCATACATCTTCTTCAACTATAGGAATATTAATTGATAAAAAAAGGGTGAAACATTCCTGTTATTTTACATTAATATTCGAGAGAAGAAATTCCATTAAACCCATGATATGTCAACACACACACACACACACACAGATTTGAAGGAACTATACTGTGGCAGGCTGTCTGTGGTATAGTGTCTATCAGGAGGCTGCTAATTAAAGGCCTACAACAATGAAGCATGGAAACCCCAGAGGAACAGTGCTCATCTGAGATGAATTAATGTAAGAGCAGTGGTGATTACCACGAGGGCAGTCAGCCGTTTCATATTTCTAGCACAAAGCAGTGGACCTCAAATTTTTAACCATGACGAGATTTAAATGTAGTTTACACAGACAGAGGATTTTCATCGTTCCTCCTCTGCAGTCCCCCCCCCCCGGCCCCGCGCTTTATTGCGTTGCGCTGGCAACCAGTGGAATTTTAACTAAATTATGTCATGGTACATGGAAAGCTTATCAAAGAATACTAATTATGTGCGGGGACGTGAACAATGATGACGATCAGTGAAAAACTGCACAAAGTTATCCACAGCGTTACGCCTGCATGTTGGGTTTCTGTGTGTTGTGTTATTCGCCTCGTCAGTGACTCAGAGAATAAAAATTCTAAATGTTGTGCTTTATGATATCCTGAAATCGATGTACATCAAGTTGCCTGAAATCTCACTAATCTCCTGTTTATGTTCTTTTATCTTACGTGTCAATAAAAGTGTTTGAATCATTATGTGGTCTCTTCTTATTAAATACCTGACTTTGTGAAATTTAAGGACAAGTTTGGTTTTATGTTAAATTACCTCCCTTTTCCCTGAAATGTCTGGGTTTTTAATTTATTTTATTTTTTTTCCAGTTGTTGTCATGCTAATAAAAAGACAATAATTGCATTTAAGATGTTTATTTCATGCTGATATCAGTCAATCAAGCTGTAATCAGCATTCAGTTCTGCAGGGAACCTCTGTTTTTCTTATCTCGCTTATGATTTGGAGGTATCACTATAAAGAATGTAAAAAGAAAAAAAAGTAAAAATAGGTCGGGAGAGTTCAAGACATGTGGAGTGCTCTCTTTTAGGCCATTCATGGCACAAGGTCAGGTCGATCACGTAAGTATCACAATCAGCGTGAGGATGGGATCACTCTTCTGTGCGGGACAGAAAGCTCACTATTATAGCTTCGCCCCTTCAGAAGCTTCACAGTTCTTCTGGCTGTGTTAGGGATGGAGGGGTGTGGGGGGGTCTCTGCTCCCTTTCCTGAATCAGAGCTCCACACCGCTCTATGGAGAAGGGACGTCTGTGAATAGGACCCACTCAAGAGGAATAAAGGAACCTCTCCACTGGTTTGTTTTGGAAGCTGTCTTATTGATCTGTCTACCTATGAATGAATGCCACGGCCCAGTTTTCCCGCTCATGCGGACAATGGCACTCAAGGCCTGTATTAACTGGCCTTATGTTGTTCCCAGAGAAAAGAGAGTTTGGGAGCGTTTGTCATTTCATCCCTCCATCTACTCCGATAACGATTCCCACAAGAATGGAGACCCCCCAAAACTAAGAAAAGCAAATCGATGGCCATTGACTGCCTTAATCAATGCCTGTTTGCACGAGGACGTATTTTATAATTAGAGATGCTTAAACACAATTACAGTATAAGTAAACACTCTCATACGTAGCCCATTTAAGCTAGAAATAAAAAAGAATTATTTTTTGACAATCTTGCTTAAAACCTTGAAGATCCAAAACTGAGACATTGTAAATGCAGAGAAAAGCTTTTAATTCCAGAGCAATTGTAGCACTGATTTGGACAGAGGACCTTATGTGCTTACAGTCTTCAAGTGCAGATGAAGCAGCGATGTTTTAGAAATGGGCATCTGTATCCCCCGCCTCCCCCCATGCAATCATGAAGGCCACACCACAAAAAAAGCTCTGCAGTAGAAGCCAAGGTGTATAAAAACATCAGCAATTTATTAATTTAGCAGTTTACCAGAAACCACACCTTTTTCATCACAAAAAAAAAGTTATTTGCCTGTGAGAACTAGCTAAAGTGGGAGTGAAACACATAATAAAATGCTTAATGTTCTTTCTAGGGTTCCTGCTGGCATCCTTTGGAAGAGAGAGTCCATAAAAGTATAGTCTTTGTTGAGCACGTTCCTCTACTACAGTATGGGAAATCACCAGAAATGTCCTGTAAAGAAATTAGTTTCCATCTTTGGTCATCTGGAAACAAGTTTAAGAAGGTGGTATGGCCAGAAAATCAAACAAAACAAAATGCACAAGGCCTTCTTTTAACTTTTCAGAGCTTGGTCTGACCTTAATGAGCCAATTGCATCTTAAGCTTTAATAATTAACCTACGTTCCAGGTGTGTTACTGCTGAAGTTGTGTATGAAGCTACGGGGCCGGTAGACTACAAGGACATATTAAAAAGGACAAATTAAAGAACATAATTTATTTAAGACTAAACTCTAAAGCAGAAATAAATACATGAAAGAAGAAGAGTGTGTTTAATTTGCTTTGTGAACCCAGCAATGAATAACAAACACTTTCAATGGTAACACAAACTGAAGAAGCGATGCCCGATAAGGCATCCGAAAGTACTCTTTCGCAACCGATCAGAACCACGCCGTCAAACACAGGTTCAAAACTGATTTTATCCCATCACACACTCCGATAACGAAAGAAAAGGGTCTGCCATTAAAATGAGAAATGTTTACAGGCCTCAATATATGTAATAAATACAAAAAAAACAACAACAAAAAATACAGATCAATCAATTAAAATGGTCATTAGGACAAATTACATTTTGTTTGAGAGGCAGATTTAGACAGATTAGACAGGAGTTTAAGAAGTACAAGGAGTGAGGGGTGTTAAATCAAGTCATCAAACAATCAATTTCCATAAAAAACAAACAAAAAAAATCTAGAAATTAGGCAGGATTGATACATTCATTATGTGCATATTCTCCATCTTTTAAAAACACACAACTAAAGCTAAGACTTTTGACATCAGGAGCTTAGAAACGTTGATATGGTGGTTCTGTACAAAACTGAGCTGGAATTTAGAAATTACAGCTCGATTGTATATTAAAAGCAAAATGAAATGACAGACCAGAGAACCACAGCACCATGCGATTAATCTGGCGCCACGTACCCAACATTCCTGAATAAACTGGACAATCGCATTGGCCAGTGTGTCATCAGCACAATGACTGCTTGTGCGTTTGTTTAAAATCGCCCACCCCCGAGAATTACAGCATTCAAAGAAACGGTAAATACTTCATATCCTTATGTGAAGCAGAACTAGCGATTCCCTCTTTTTTTTGTCCTTTTTC
>VUQG01014079.1:48501-60984 GCA_015106755.1 Etia nguti | reverse complement strand
TCTTTTTTCTTTTTCTCCCTTTTTTTTTTTTTTTTCCTCCCTGTCCTGTCTTAGACGTCGTCATACTTTACCACATATAATGAATAACCGAAATAACACAAATAGAAATGAATAAACAAACAGATAAAAGATTCACATGAACAAGAGGAGTCTATAGAGATTCTATATAGCTGTTCTTGCAAAATGTGTTTGGCACCACAGAGCATTTAGATCACAATTCTGATTGTTAAAGCTGCCAGACAGGACAGGATTTAAAAAAGAAAGAAAAAAAGAAAAAAAAACAAAAGTATGTACAAAAATGTCAAAAATGTACAAAGGAAAAATAAATGACTGACTGACGCTAGATTTGATGTACATTTGCAATGACACCCGGCACAAAATACCATATGTTGACTATGAAGAATGGAAGGCATAGGCAAGTAATTTAGGGTTAAACATGTACCATAAGAAAACTGGGGACTATATAATCAATTGTTCATTCATTTCCCTTTCTTAACAATCAAAGACGATTCATCTACTGTTAAAACTTTAAATTGCCTTACATTACTCTTCAAAAATGCTCTTTTAAGTGGTGACATTAAGTCTAGATTGTATGAACATGACTCAAAGCCTCAATTTATAACAGCTCTAAGCTTTATGATGAACTTTCGAACACAAAAGCGCACACTAACCAGACACACCTCAAAGCTTCACTTTACATAAGCGACCCTAATACACACCTAAAATGCGTTTATAAGAGGTTTTACAACAGAAAGAGTATATGTCCTTAAGGACTAAGCTTAAAATAAGACCTAATTCAGGAGCATCCCTTTAAAGACAAAGACCCTCCTTAACTTCGTTTAGAAACTCTCTTGTTAGTGCATCTCGAGAACTACTGTGAGGTGGAGGAGGATAGAAGGAGCAAAGCTTGCTTTTTTTAAAAAAAATTTTTTACATTCTATATTTATTTATTTATTTATTATGGAAAAAAGTAATTACAAAATATTCTGAGGGGACAACACTCTGCTTAGGGCAAACAGTTCTGAAAATGTTGCAACGGTGCCCTAAAAAAAGTTTATTAATTATTAAAGATGTTCCAAAAAGCAGTTTTCTCAAAAACATATGTGGCACTAGTTGGAGGAAATGAAGCGCACCCTATTTCCGTCCTTTCAGGTCACCCCAATATTTTGCCGACCTTTGGTCTTTGATCAAAATGCTTCCGAAAGCTTTAGAGTCTGAGTAAACATTTTGATCCCGATTGTTTGGAGCCCTTTTTGAAATAAACTTCCCAGGAGGCAACTAAACTGCCTGCAGCATTTAAAGAAACAGCATGTAAGAGAGTCTACATTACCTGCCACTGCAGAGTAGCCATCTTGCCAAGGAATAATGAGGTATGATTTTCTGAATTACACTGGCCATTACCATGGTAACCACAAGCTGCACACCGATCACACCCTGTGGGAAAAAGGATTGGATTTAAATCACATTTAAAGAAAAAAATAATTACGCATGCCATACAGCCGCTACAAAACGAGCTCAGCATGACCTAGGGGTTCATCGCTTCAGTATTATTTAGACAAGCCCAACTACACCTAAAGCTACGAAATGTGTAGAATGTGAAAATACATCATTTAAAAGGCCAACAGAAATTTACAGCCAAAGGGGCGCTGTGGCAGTCTTTTACTGTTCATTAAAACCGGAATACTGACATCGTAAGTGCTTTAACATCACTGACACCTTGATTTATGTGTCTTTTTTTGACACCCTGGTTAACGCTACTTCAACACTTGCTTGATTGGTAAACCTACAATTTGCAGGCAGCGGTAGATGTCAGAAATCTACATCTTAGAGTTACTGAAAACCTTTTTTCTCTGTTTACCACCCTAGCAGTGGTCCTTTTATGCACAACTCTGGTTGTATTAGGCCGTCATAACCAGCCAGTGAGTTCCATTATTTCATAGTACTGCTTGATGTTTAGTATTTTTTATTTATTTAATTTATTAGATTTGGAAATAAAGAGAAATATGTTGCATTTATGCACCGTTTTCTTAATTATCCACACTGCATAGTTGCGTTAAATTTAAAGGTTGTAAGAAAGCTTGAAAACATTTTATAACGACCAGAAGGAGGGAACTGATTAGTCATATAATGTGCCGTTTCTTCTTCTATATCAATATTAAACACAAATCTTGTAATGTCCTAAGTGAACATAGAAGCTGGAGCATAAAAAATATGGGATGATGTGTAAAATTTAAATAAAGCAGACTCCAAATACAATTTTTCAGATACAATTTTTAAAGTCTATTTTTATTTGAAGACAAAGACAACGATTCAACTGAAACTGCGAAGATTTGCTCATTTGTAATTTGATGGCATCAACACATTATGAAAGGCTCTCCACCATTTACCTGAATTAAAAGTAAGACACTGAAATTGTTTTATATAGAGTCGCCAGCCCATAAAACTTCAGGCACTCTCATAACTTCATCATACATCCACAGCCGGCCGGCTAATCCAAAAATCTGCTTATTTAAAAACTGAAATAACAATATTTTGTCTTATAGCATTTTAGCAAAGTGTTTTACTCTGTAGTTAACCTAGGTTACTTTACTGTGAAAAGGTCGAATTGTAAAATATTTAACAGAGATAAACTCATCCAGGTGCAGCAACACACCGTTTAAGGGTCCTTCTGATGTTGCAGATTATCACATGACCTATTTGTGATGTGATTTTTAAAATAACTTACACAAAACTGCAGCACTTCTTGGAACATACAAAAAAATACATATTTTTACTTTTTAATTTGTTACTTAGACATGCAATCGCAAAAAAAAAAAAATCATCCATACATACACTTTCTTAACCACTAAGTTGATTTAGGTCTTATGCTACAGAATAGTGGGTACACCCTCAATAGTTCACCAGTCCAGTGCAGAACATGGTAAAATCAAAGCATGCACAGTTAAGCTTAAAATGGTTTTGCAGTTTAGAACATTTTATTTTCCTAAAAGTAGATATCATTTTAATATTTTTTCTAGGTTTATTATAATAATATTATTGTAAATGTAATTTTATGTGGACACAAAAACACAACAAGCTATTGGATTCTTGCTCTAATTTCCAGATGGTGAATTTTATTGCGTTTTGGTTCATTAGTGCTAGCTTACTCCAGACATTTGATTTTTTTGCGTACTGGGTCATTTTGGTCAAGCGTGTGCAGGCACAGATATCAATGGTTCCTACTGATTGCCAAAGAGAAGCCAACCCACTGATCTAAGCCTACATTGAGAGGATAAAAGCGCAGCATGATGGGAACGATTCTGGCTCCTTAAGCCTAAGTGAATATTGATCCAAGTGTGCCAGGTTGCTATTAAGCTTTTTGCTGAATCTTTGGGTACCTTACACAGAAGCAAAGGCTCATGGCCACACAGACATTATGACAAATGGTGCAGAAAGTGTGGCCATTAATTTATCCTTATTGCATGCTTTAATGTTTACTTTAGGATAATTTATTATAACTTAAATCATAGATTATGAAGTAGTAACTCTGATAATCCAACTTTGAATGGGAATCTGTTTTGAAGTGTCTGCTTGTTGCAATAAAAATGTCAATATTTGTCGCCACTGTACCAATATTCCTATTGATTTTTCTTCCAATATATATTGATCTTTAGTCACACTCCTAAAGAATATAGGTAATAAGAATCTGTATCATGTTGTAAGTACATTCACAACAAATGATTTGTGAATCATTTGGAATGATCACAATTGATATATTGATTACTTATCGAACGGAGATGCAAGTCACAGTTATACAGATCAGCTGCACTTTTAATGGCCTAAGAATAATGTATATAAATACATACATGAATGTATGTACTTATATTTACACAGCTGAGCAATCTTTTACAGTTTATGTAGAGAAACGATGTGAACCACCATACTAACATCTTTCAGCTATCTACACTCAAGAAGAAGATGAAAGACCTGATGAGAATTCAGAGGAAGAGGAACCTTGACAACATACATTCTCCGCAATAAGATCTTCCTTTAAATAAAAGCATACAAAGCCTGGTTGCTGGTCACTAAGGAAAAATATGCATTCCTTGACCAGCTGGCAAGTGGCTGCTGGTAGTTGCCAGGTGAAACTAGTCGAAAAGAGCGCGTTGCCTCCTTGTAATTGCGTTGGTTACTGGCAGATTGCCGGGACTAAAAAGTAGTTTACATGGAAGACACTGACTTGTTTGCAAACACTTGCCAAGTACTAATCGAGTGTCTCTGTTCACAGACAGATGAGACATAGCTTTTTAGAAAATGAGGGGGGGAAAAAAATCAAAAAACAAAAACCCCACTACATGATGCAGCATAAAGGGCGTTGCACACCAAAATGTTTTTGTCTGGCTCATTATTCCAAGGATGCATTCAAATATTTTAATTAATAAAGTCTGAATCATATTTGCCTGTAATAAATGTACCTCATTTACCTGGAATATTAGCAAGAAAAAATGTATTATATGCTTATAATGGCCTGTAGTTATCAAATACACCAAATCATAAAATATTATGAGCTCAAACTAAATTTGAAATAGGCTTCACTTACAAAACTGCATGCTGAAAAACTACTAGAAATTAGTAGCTAGAGGGATACTAGCCAACTAGAGATTAAGAATGACAAAGAATTTACATTTGGGCTCACACTGTAATCCTCAAATATTTTAAAGTCATCTGAGTTTAAATTATCAACAACTCAAGGCTAAACATAACTCCGTGTCCTGATTGGAAACTACTTAAAATTTACATAAAGCCATAAAGATTGTTTTAACATACTAATGGTCAAAGTGTTTTAGTAGCAACAACGACAATCAACCGCTTCTCTTTATATTTTAACCTTAAACAAACTGTTCAAAACATGCAAACATGCAATTTCTGCAATGTTACACTTCAATTTAAGTATTTGAAAATAAATAGCTTTTGATGAGCTTTGTTTACATCTAGCTGAAAGTGTTAAACAGACATCTGCTTCCAAGTTTGGACGAAAAACATTTATCACAATGACAAAAAGCAACACATATTACTAGTAAATGTACCGCCAAGCAGGACTGGACTAAATGGCAACACGCCTGTCTCTGAGTGATGGTTAAACCCATGTCAGGCTGAACTTGGTGTGTAAGGAGGAAATGAATAACACCTTGGCAGGACAAGTGATACTGGCAGACATATACATTGGACCTAGATTTTATATTGGTCATGGGAATCCCTAGTGTCACCCAGCATGGGGTAAGCTTCAAAAGCTAAAGTCAATACCTCTTCTGGAGTCACATAGGGGAGAGTGGGTGCCATTTATTTGGCAATTATTCTCACTTAGATGTGACGCGTGACCAAACAACCTCTCTCACTCGGGACATTTTTTTCATGTGAGTAACGGTCATGCTATATAGGTCAAAAGCACACAGTCTTAGTTTGGTGGATACTGACCACACTCTGTGGGAGACCTGCAAGGATCTCAGGCCTGAGGGAAATTGAGCCAGCATGGACTCCCTTATCTTGCCCAGTCCGCTTGACCCCCTCCACAGAACAACCAAATGAAATCTGTAGGGGGTGGGGAGTGGGAACTGCAGCGATAAACACTATCCGTAAGAGCTCAAAAACCTCACTACTATTTTACAGATGAAACTAACTTTGAAGCAGTGAAACCCTGTACTGACCAGCACTTCTTCACTTTCATTCATCTTCACTATATACTGCTGGATGTATTTAAACTCTTCAGCTATTGAGGGTTCCAGAGGTCCAAGAAGAAAGTTTGTAATATAAACATTGCACAATATGTTAGAGGTGTTCCATATGTTGACTATAAAAACAAGTCTAATAGTAACACTGTAGTAAGACACATGATGAATGAATCAAAGGGTGTGAATTACAGAACGCAATATACTGTATACAATGGCGGTACAATGCCTACTTATTGTGTTGACACAGCAAATCCACAATACTTGATGGACTACATGATGATTACCTATGACACACTGCACTATATATGTGAATTTCAATATTTGCTGCATTGTGTTGTCATTATATTCAATTTTAATTATGCGTCCAATTAATTAATTCCTGTATGCTGGTGTCCATCATTCTACTCATGCAAGTCAAGTTCCATTACGTTTACCTCCTCTCATCATTAAGCACCACCATGAAGAGACGGGAAGTTGACTCTTGTAAGTCAAATTGGTGTGGTGAGGGGGTGTAAAAGTCAATTCAGCTCTTAACCTTGAGCTGACCTTTGAAAATATTTTGAAGGTTACTACAACTTATCAACTAACCAAATATAGATAAACATAGTTATAGAACTGTTAATAAGTGTCTTAATACTTAATGAGTCAGTTACTTCTTAACGGTTAGTTCAAGAAGTTCAGACTCAGTTCTGTGCCTTTAAGGCACATCACAGCGGATACAGTCAGCTACATTAACCAATGAAGATACAAATTGTACCTGCAGGAGGTTATGCTTTAGTATGCAGTTTTCACCTTTAGCAAATTCTATCGCTATTATTTTTAAAACTTTTCCTTCACTCTATTTTTTTTTAAAAAAGGCAAAATTCTTTCAATAGCTTTCAATAGAAAGTACATTTTCATGTTTGACACGCCATCTTATTTTTACTTAGGTGATGTTGTGTTAGAACTTGAGATACTTCTGTAAATCCACGGCTATTGATCCAATAAGGACTGCCCAATCGCTTGACTTATATAGATATAAATGTAATTACAAATGTACGTACAGCGGAGGTTGAATTTAGAATTTATGACGATGAAAATATTTTTGGGGGTAGGTTTCATCTCCTTCCGAAAATTATCTTGGCAACTGAATGGTAAGCTAACTGCTAATTATATAGTATATACGACCTACCTTCAAAGTCCCATATGCAAAACTAGTAAATGACAATAACTGCAAACACTGTATGTGAGTGGACCCTACTTAACATCACAAAATATATATATACACTATATAATATGTACTGCTCCATTCACTACTCTGCTGTCACCGTTTTAGCTTACAAGCTACACTGACCTGCCGACTACAAGCATTTGCTCTGGCTAGCAAGCTAAGCTAATGTCCCACTGCACTCACAATAGCAAACGGCATAAAAACAAAAACGCTTCAGAGTCAAGGTAAATATTCACATGAAAGCTGACGTTAGAGGCTGGAGACCTACTAAAGAAGTGAGACAAAAACTAGATAGCGTTGCGTTCAGGTGCTCGCTGTCATACTCACCATGTTGATGCAGTGCAGCTAAAACGAACTCTACCCTGGCAACACTGAGCTCTCCGACTCGGAAATCAAGCGTCGAGGAGCACATAAGCGCTTCCTACGATTCTAATACACAAAAAGAAGAGGTTTCTCATTCAATTTGTCACCGTATCTTTTCATACAGCCCTACATTGTCAAGAAAAATCAATGGATTCTGCCTCCGCTCCCAAGTATTTTCAACTGCAGTAGAGGTCACATTAAAACTCTGGGTAAGGAGGTGTCCACAGATGTGCCTGTGTGCCGAACGTAAAGTAGGAAAACTTAACTTATTCACATAATCACAAACTGAAATAAAAACGAAGTTATAAAAGTGTTAACATATAATTGTGAATTAAAATATTAGCTTTCGTTAAAGCACTACAAAAAGTCTGTACTTTTTTGTAGGATTCGACAGGGCGACTATACGTACCTATCAGGACCGCCCCAACCGGAAAAGCGCAAAGTATCAGTAGTACACGAGACAGATAGGGAGTGAGGACTGTAGCATGTTTGTGTTTAAGGTTTGTTTATAGCTTCGCAAACTATACCTGTTACTTTTACATAAATATAAAGGAGTGAATGAAAGGAGAGGCAAATAATGCAACAGATTATCAAATCGCCTTTTAGTTATGCTGACATTTATTGTTAAACTACATCTGCAAAACTCATAATTATTAATACGTGTGTCGTGCGTATGGGTGTAAGTGTCAAAACAGGATTGTTTTTTCTTTCTTTTCAGCGAGAAGCTTTTGTTTGCCCAGGCGGTGTTATTTTGTTAGATTTTATAGGTCACCACCACTATTTCTACAACTATTTCATTTCGGGGTTGCCACAGCAGATTATCTGCCTCCATCTCACCCTATTCCTAGCATCCTCCTCTGTCACACCAGCATGTCTGCATGTCCTTCTTTGCTACATCCATGTTCCTCCTTTTCTCCTGCCTGGCAGGAACAGTGCTCGACCTGAGCTGTCCCTCTGATGTACATATTTCAAATGCTGTCCATTCTGGTCACTCCCAGTAAAAATGTTAGCGTCTTCAGCTCTGACTCCAGTCTTTTTTATCATTGCCATTGTTTCCAAACCATGTATCATAGCGGGTCTCACTACCATCTTTTAAATCTTACCTTTTACTCTTGCTGCTCTCCTTTCGTGACAAATCACGCCTGACACCCATCTCCACCCTGCCTGGACTCTCTTCTTCACCTCTTTTGTGCACCGTCTATTGCTTTGGATGGTTGACCTCAGGTATTTAAACTCATCCACCTCTGCTCCTTGTGTGTTGACACTCTCCCTCTCATTCACTTACACGTGTTCTGTCTTGTTTCTACCAACTTTCATTCCTCTTCTCTCCGGTGCCTACCTCCACTTCTTCAGTCTGTCTTCCACCTGCTCCTTATTCTCACTACATATCACTTTATCATCCGCAAACCCCTGCTTGACCCCATCTGTGTTTAAACTCTGTTATAAATAATAAAACATTTAAAAAGGGACCATTTTCAGGATTGTGCTTTTCATAAGTTAAAAATAAAAAAGTACCATCTCTAGGCTGTGAATATTGATCACATATTAATTAAAAATAAAAAAAACTTTACATAAGTTAATTTTTTAAGTTAAAACATATCAGAGATTAATTATGTCACCCTTCACCTGTCTGAAGTTGGGGTAATCTTGTGCTTTAAGACTTCAAAAGCAAATTTTTAATGAGTTCTGTGAGTTGGCAGGCTCTGAAATTTGATTGAATAGTGGCTGCGTGATGAAATTAAAAATAGGTAAGATTAAACACTGAAGACTACTCATACATTTTGTACAATACTTCAACACTGCAAATGAGGGCAAGCCCTCAGTGACAAAATATAGTTTATGATCAATTTTTAATCTATGAATTGCACCATTTTTCTACACAGCAACGTATGTGTATTTATTGAAAAGTTTTCCAGGCCATTTTAGAGTTCTCAACTAGTTGGCTATCTTAAACTAAGAAAGTGGGACTATCTATACATCCATTCATCCATTTTCTTCCACTACAAATTCAGTGTCCTGGGGAGGCCGAAGCCCATCCCACCTGTCATAGGACAAAATGCGGGGTACAGCCTGGACAAGTTGCCGGTCTCTTGTTGTGCAATACTTATAATGGGTGAAAAGAGAATTCTCTGGTCTCAAATGAAGCACAGCTAAATATTATAGTTAACTGTTTAACAGTAATTGTAATGAAAGTTTACCCTCAAAGTTTTGTAGCTGTTTGTATTTCTTTCTTCTTCTTTTGGTGGCGATTTCTTCTAGATGGTGCAAGTAGATGGCTCAATTTTTTTCTCCACAGGTCTCTTCTGCTGTGGTGTTTTTGTTGTCCTTTCATTACTTCAACTCCACAGATCACAACATCACTCTTAAGTTGTAGCTCGCTGCTGATAAACTTACATGGTCACCTGTAAATGCAGGACTTAGAGTATACTGAAGAGTTTTTTAAAGAGTGCTTTTTCCACATTAAATATATTTGATCTCATAATTAATGCTGACAGTCCTCCAAGGTGGTAAATAGCATAGATCCCAATAAAAAATAATAATATTAATAGATGAATAAAAAACAATTCAATCAGGTGCAGACTGTCAGTCCTGTTAAATCAAACTAAAAGAGCCTTTTCTTTATTATTTTTAACATTTTGTTTAAGTTTTTTTTCTTCACATACAGTATTTAGGTAAAAGTAAGACATACCATGTGCAAAATGTAATTATGCTTCTTTAATCATTTAAAAAAAAATTTGGTGCTTTCTATTTACAGCATGAGTCGTAGCATGATCAAATCATCCATGTGCACAGACATAACACAACTGTGCATTTGCCCACCTTTACATATGGAATGCCGTGTATGACAACATGTGGGTATATTAGAGCTAGGATGTATTTGCACATGCGCATATATTGACTAAGCCCTCCTCTCTTATTGCAGGGATACATACCCCACCCCCTTGATGCATTGTGCTAGCCCCTCATGGCACGACACATGGATACACACAATCCAGTAGTGTACAGGCACACTGGCTCAGCCTACTCTGTGGCACGTTTTCCATTCGTCCAAGGCCCTGAAATGTCTTTTTGATAATTGCTGTTATAATTGCTGCTAAACTCATAGTGATATAAATGAATACAATCACGCTAAAGCAATAGGAAGTCATATGATGGCACATATATATGCCCATGAAATTCATCATCAGCATTTCACAAAAGCAGCTTTAAATAGGGTTTTTTTTTTTTTTTCAGAATCTGGGTTATTCCATACATTTCACACTGATTTCCTTTTCGTTTATAATTGAAGGGAGTCTCGTACTGTACATTCTTCCTGTTGTATTCCATATCACACTCAGCACTATCGCTCCTGCTGTTTGAACTCTGTTCTCTCTGGAGCTTGTTTTTTTTTTTTCTTCTTCTTTTCTTATTCAGTGTTGTCTGTTCTTTTTAGTCAGGCTTGTTATTTTTAGATGAAACATAATAGCCAGGATCTTCAGTGTACTGTGAGAGTTTCACACATTTTCCTAGTGTTTAATCCATATGACATCTCCTCTGTGCCTACTGGTTCTTTTGAGTTTCAACTCACAATCCTGACAGTATAAATAAAGATGATGAGAATATTACAGTAAAAATCTCAGCCTAGTCAATCAAATAGACTCATTGTTGAATGTCAAGATTCATTTTTAATGGCAGGGCTTCTTGTGCATGAGATCTGGCGAGCATTTTACATCATTTCCTTCTTTTATTAATCAAACAACAGTTTGAAATGTGTGTCCCTGATCTCAGCAGTACACCTCGAAGCAGAGGAGGAAAATAGAACAAAAATCCATGTCAACTCCTCACCAGTAGGACTGAAAATGGTTCAGAATGTAATTCTCTTTGGTGCAGCGCCTCCTTCTTCATTCTCTGTAATCTACATGAATGCAAATTACAATGCAAATGCAAATACTCCTGAATAATTTATATGTAGTGTAGACTTCCTTTACAGAAACCGGGAGCTTTCTGCTTAACTAGAATAATGCGACATTCGGAGCACACATTTGGTTAACCACAAAATATACCACAGGAATTTACTATGTAAAATTCTGTTCAACATTTTTGTCAAGGTTTGCACGAATCAGGATTTAATATCTGAGATGAAGTCTCCTTTTTTGGAATCATGTAACACAGTGCTCTCTGTTCTCCACACTGCTGAATCCAGGACAGAGTCAAGTCAACCACAGATTTGAAACATTTTATCTTATTGGTTAAAAAATATAAATATAAATTTACACCCATCATCCCTCTTTAATTTATGTTTGGCTCGTTATGACTTCACAAAACAGGAATAGTAGACATATTATTTGCTGTTAGTATGTTACAGCCAGTAACTGTTAAATGATTTTTTTTTTCTCACCATAATAATCTATAACTAAGCTAGCTGATATTTAAATAACTCACACATTTTGCAAGTTAGACGTCAGCTCCTGTTCTCCGATAAGTAAAAACTCTCATCCACCCTACAGAGGAACAAGGCCTTTCAAGATCTCTATTCAACACATCAATATAATTTCTCTAAATGAAATTCAAGCGCATACAGCTTGCCTTTGTCTTTTGTGTCGAGGCGGGGGGGGGGAATACCCCTATTATAATTAATGACATTCAGACACACTTGAACACATACGTTTTGTCTTCTTTAAAGAAAAAATGTTTTTTTTTTTTAAAAAAAGCTTCTGTCTCCATCCTAACACGTGGATGTGTTCAGGCTTCTCCCTCAGCAGTTTTTCCATCAGGGATTGTAATTAAGCAAAAGCATTCATGAGTGGGCATGCTCATTTAGCCTGTATTTGGGTTTAGACAGCTTTAAAGGGATGGAAGAACAAATCCTGGTGGAACAAGGCGATGTATGCTATTGCCAAAGCGAAAACACTGCGGGCAGAATAACAACGACTCGAAAAGTTAGTGACATTATATTGTCTGCACCATATCCTTTTCTCCTCCCTGTCTATTTTATCATGGGAAGTGCATGTGTTTTAATGATTGACAAATGCAGTTTTCTGTCGACAGTAGAAGAGCGGTAACATTATATTTACTTTGAAATGAAATATGATATTATAATGCCTTCTCTAAATGTTTTTAATTGAATATCATTTTTTGTCTGTACTGATGCGTGTCTTTCTGTGTGTGTGTGTGTGTGTGTGTTTGTGTACAGAGAGACAGCCAGGTTCATAATGGATATAA
>VUQG01014079.1:25193-47738 GCA_015106755.1 Etia nguti | reverse complement strand
GTTGTTTTTATTGTGGGCTTTATTTTTATTTTTGCTCAAAACTCTATTATCTATTGAAATCGCAGGAAAATGTTAGGTTTCATGCCAGGTTTCACTGTGCACAGCACTATTACAACGCCAGAAAATAATAATGCTGATTTTTTTCCCCCCTCTATTCAATTGAAGACTGATTTATATCAGAATTAGGCTGCAGTGTGTGTGTGTGTGTGTGTGTGTGTGTGTAGACACTGAGAAATAAAGGCAGTACTGGAGAGAGAGAGAGAGAGAGCGAGAGCGAGAGAGAGAAGCTCATTATAATCAGGCAATTATGCTGGCAGAATTAGAAGCATCCTTATTTTCTCTTGTGGCAGCCTGAGTGTGGATACGGCTTTTTAAGTAACTGCAGACTAATCCATGGATATGACTGACTATCCTGTGTTAATATGGAGAATCTGTGACAACAAGATTTGGAAATGAAAGCCTGTGATTTTTTTTTTTTTTTTTTTGAGAACTGGTGGGTCCTGCAAGGCTCCTCAGGTTGTGGGCTCTAATTTGCATTGATGAGATTTTTTTTTCCTTCGCTCCTGGTTGAGTTTTGGCTGAGTGTGAGATGAGGGCAGTCATACACGCCTACAACTCAGGACCATGGCTGTACACAAATAATTGTCTTCCAATCAGTGGTATATCATTATATTGCATGTGTTTTTCTTTTCTTTTTTTTTAAAAGAAATTATTTAATTTCATATTGGTATTTTATGTGGATTGCTGTGGTTGTTGGCAATGTCTAAAAATGTTTAAAATAAGGGACTGTATTGTGCATTTTGTGTATTTGTGCATGATATATGCTTTTATTCTTGAAACTGTAATACATTTTAAGCTTTTTCATAAATTAGAATTTATTAACAACATTAAAACAATTTTACATATTTTAAATGTGAAGTAAAAATACTGTAAATTAAAAAAAAAAAAATCCTTTTTTAAGACACCTTCTTGCAGAAATGCTTATCTGGCTAAATAGATTTTTGTGATTACACAGATTTGAGACCTATGTGATGATGCACCAGAGGCATGTTCATGCTAAAGACTTTGACCTTAGGTCAAGGGTATTTGACCAGAGTTTGACTCCTGACCTCTAATACATGTGTTATCAACTCCCCTCTTAATGTGTATTGATTAGCTCTCCCATGAGACAGAAATGCTGAAACATGTTATCCTCTGTCTTGTTTCTTTTTTCTTTTACATCTTCAGTTTTATGTTCAGTATGTTGAGTGCACAGTAAGGTTATGCTGATCACTACGCTTGATTTCTCTAAATTAAAAAAAAAAAAACGTGATTGTGTGTGGAATATTTTTGCATTATACAAAAGATAAAAAAGACATATTTTAATGGCTTTCTCGAGGATGCACAGGTTCAAAAACCCACATCTTTTTTCTCCTTGCATAAAAAAATGCGGACTTTTGCATGGAAGTGCCTGAGCGTGCATATATGTGTGTTGGGGTGGGGGTGAGATGAACAGTGGAATGACGAATCATTGAAAGTTCTCAGGGAAATGCTTGTGTCTGACCATGGAGGAGGCAGCTGATTTGGGATAAGGTGTTAGCATAACAAAAAGCCAGAGCCTGTGAACTTGGGGCACCTTACGACCCTGGCGCTGTGGGGATGAATAGTCTTTGGGCCTCCCTACAGAGCACCCCCATGGCTTTACTGATCGTGGCTAAATTGTTAATCAGGGTAATTTAATATAGTTTTCAATATGCCTCACCTCTCATTGGGAAAGCATTCACCACCTTCTTGCCTTCCCGCCTTTCCGTCTAGGAAAAGTCCCTCCTATTTAAGTGGAAGAGACAGGCAGCTCCAGTGTACACAGCAAAAATTTTCCTACATCAATCACCCGAAGGCCCTATGTGTGTGCATTTTAGTGCAAATATACAATTATGAGCTGCTCATTTAACTGAAATTTCCAAATTTGAGCGTTGAAGAGAGCACATTACAATATCCGCATCTGAAAAAGAGACCAGATAAACAAAGAGACAAAATTCTTGCACAGTTTCACCTGACTGTTCATGACTGCTGAAACAGTGGTGGCTCAACAGTCTTTGTTGTCACAAAGTGCAATGCTACATGTTTACTTTGACATGTGCTCAAGAAATGAGGATATGAGATGGTGCCTTAAAGCTTTGACATACCAGACATCCTCTGGCACTCTTCTTCTCTAACCTGGATCAGAGTGAGGTCACTGCAAGCAGTATCTCTGTCTCAGGACAGGTGACGTCAGCTCTCCTGTGGCAGCGTCCAGTAGCTGAGGTGAGTCATCAGACAATGGGCACTGGTTTTAGGCAGTGTGAGTTGGAAAGACCTATCCACCCACACATACACATGCATACTTGCATGCAAGGCCCAGGTCCTGACTCTCATCTATAAATACAAACTGTAATCGAGGATGACTCAGACACTTCATGGCTCTCCATAGGGAGGCAGAAGATGGAAAGGGGTGGACAAGGAGTCTCGGAACAATGGAAGAAAGCAAGCAAAACCCTGCATTGGTAGGGTTAGTGTATACTTTAAACTTAAAAGCTCTCAGCTGGCTTGGTGGTAGAAAATGGAAGACAAAGAACAGGAAGTAGGGTTTTCTACATGAAGTACTGAAACACTAGGTGATGCTTTTAAGGGTTGTTTTGAATCAGAACGAAATATGGCTATTACAGTCTTGCTCATGAATACTAGTTATATGCTGAAATCAAGATAGATCACTAAAATATCTGTTATAAAAATTTAAAAAACAACTAAAACAAACTATATCATATAAAGCTATTCACTAGAGGGTTGTATTTATAAACAATTATATAATTCATTACCTGCTTTATTAAATATTGTGTCTGCAAAACAAGAGATTCTTCTATGTGTGCCAACATGAAAAAAAATGGAACTATAGATATTGCAATAATTGTTCATTTTCTATTTCTAGATTTTGTTTCTAGTAAAATGTAGAGTTGATTTATCGACACAACAATGTGGTTACAGAAATGATCATTTCTGCCAATGCCAATATTTCCTTCTAACTATCTTGTTCCACATATATAGTGAAAAAAAATGCTGCTTAATTTGTATGAAAAGATGAGGGAAACCTAGTTTGGTGTGCTTAAAAGTACAACTGTCTGATCAATATCTATCTGCTCTCTGGTCACTTTTGGTTAGTGTTCATTTTAATTATTTTAATGCATTTAATTATTTATTTATTAAATGCATTTAATTGTTTTAAATGCCCATATTACTTTTTCTGTGCTAGTGTTTACAGTTACATTCTCTCAAATCTTTTAGTGCACAGGATTGCTTATTGCCAAAGTCGTACACTGTGTTGGTAGACAGCCTTGTTTTAATCTGCTCTCACATGTCCTGCTACAATTACTGCCATACATGGTTAAAACCGATCTGACTTTTCATAGGCATGAATTTGAGTTTCTCTGTGCAATTCATTTTAAAATCTGAAGCCCCTCACTTTAAACACCTTAAACTGAGCCAACATGGGAATGGTCATTTACCCAGCAACCCACTGCACTCGTGGTTTCACGGCTTAGTTAATCTTGTGAAAAGGTAAATAAAAAACATTATGCGCAACTGAACCCCTAATATAACAGAACAAAAGAGAAACGCTCACTATAGCAGAACATGCATAACATTGAGCTTTTAAGGTTAGCAAATTCGCCAGACACACATCATTTAACAGGGCTTTTATTATGGCGCACTTGCAGCCCTTTCATAGGCCCAGCTTTTAATTGACTACTGATTGTTATTTTAGGAAATACGGTATACATAAAAATTAAATGTACAGTTAGTTAATAGCTTAAAGGGAAGTGAGGGAAGTATTAAGTCCAGTTAGTCCAATTAGGGTTTTCCAATTTTGACATTACTGAACATATAGAAAAACAGCTTAACAGAAGCAAAGTGGTTTTATCTAGGAGACACCAGTGATGTACTATATGTATATAATGACATAGAGTATACTGTTTTACACTCTGCTGTTACAATTAGAGATGAGGAAAAAAATCAGTGTATAATATCTTGAAATCAGAAACGTCTCCACTTCAATTATTCTGAAACAGCGAATGAAACTGAATCATGGAGTGTACCTAAGATTGGCTGGGGTTACATAAGTACATTTTATGCAAGACTAATGATAAAAACTACATTTATTTTATGCAAGCTGTTCTTTATTGACAGCACTTGAAATATAGCATGCATCTTTAATGTTTTACATATTAATTAAAGTGCATGTGTAAGCAATAATAAGCATAATGCTTAGCCACAAGCAGGCCTTAAAACGACACTTTGACGTGTCAGCCAGCAAACCATGTTCCCTTATTGAATAGATGTACCCTGGTCGTGTGTGCTCTGTATGTTAATTTATGCTGTGTGACTAGATGATAATGCAAGCCTAAATCAACAGACTTCCCTCAAATCCAGACATGTGTCTGTGGGAACCGAAGACTTTATGCCAGACATATACTCAACAAAGTTTACCCTAAAAAATAGACTTTAATTTTGCTCTACACTACACTCTGTCACTTGCTCTGTACATGCCTGTAGTCCAGGTTTCAAAGTTTTGATATCACAGGGTTTGTTGTGCTGCTAGTATGACAGGAAATGGAATTTATCAACATGAAAACAAAGGTGTTATAGGCCCCTTGAGGGACAGGGTGTAACTGGGGTCAGGACTGTGGGGCCTTGTCTAGACGGTCTCCTTTTGCGGTTGCTGGGTTTCAGCCTCTATGTAACCTTTTCAATAGAAGAACTTGACCCGTGTCTAGCTGTTGTGGGACTCGCACACAAGGAGACAGGGAGTTATAGGGTGATGAGACAGTGGGAAAGCAGTGGAAATAATAAGTTTATGGTATTTTAAGTTATGGAGGGCCTGACTTTTAAATATGTTTTAATGTGATAAAAGCCTAAGTGAAACCACTGGTGTGAAACTGCATTTCTCATTTCCTTTTCAGTGTTCTTTGTAACTTGTTTAACTCTACTACTATCAAAAACTATTAGGACTCGTGAACTCTTAAGTTATTTATTTTTTTAACACCTGGGGTCCACTACTTTAGGTTTTCCTTCAAGGCTAAGTACTTTTTCCCTCGTGCATCACTCAAAATCATACCTAACACATAAAATAGCTGCTCATAAGGAGTCACAATACTAATAAACAGAAAAACCACAGGAACACCAAAACATCTATTAGATGCCAAATTCAAATCAAGTCCTCCCACTCTCTTAGCTCCTGTCTTGGTTTATATGGAGGGTGCAGGGTGCTGCTACAGGGCATGGTATAATTGAAAGGCTGAACAAGAATACTGCTTGTTTAAACCAACCAGCAGGCAGCGAGGGCATGATGGGAAAACAAAGACGGAGCCCCAGGAGTGGGTGACACGACATCAATAATGGCGGAGCAGAGAGGATCACTGCTTCTGTTGTGTTACCCTTAGTCCTCGTGACAACCAGCAGGTCTGAGATACGGCAATGAACAGTTCAAGAATTCAAACCTTAAGTTTGCACGGATGAAC
This sequence comes from Etia nguti, assembly GCA_015106755.1. Lineage (NCBI taxonomy): Eukaryota > Metazoa > Chordata > Actinopteri > Cichliformes > Cichlidae > Etia > Etia nguti. Next base: position 42,210 of record VUQG01014079.1, on the reverse strand, counting down.
TGAGTCAGTCCACCAAGGGCTCACCAGGAAGCTGGCTTCAAAGTTTATTTATTGAAATTTTTATGGAAATGTATCATAACATATGTGCAATTTAAAGAAAAATCATAAAGAAATTATTCATTCTTATTATGATGTTGTTTTTACTTTTAAAAGAGTTTTCAGGCAGCTGGAAAAAACCCAGAGGAAGTGCTCAGAAGAAGCACATGTAACCTAGAGCCTAGGTTCCTACCTGTACACTGTAAATACACATAGCTATACCCAGGAAGTGATAGGTGAATGCACAGAATGCAAATAAGTGACCTAGACAATGTTGAAAATCTGTGATTATCCCTTTTCCAATCTCTTTTATATTTTTTTCTTTCAATATATGGGACCATGAGATATATCTCTGCTATAGCAGTTGTGAATTCCCTCAAAGCAGCAGGCATGTGTGTCTCTTATTGACCCATATAAGGAATCCCTGCCTACCTCTCAGAAGACGGAGGACCATTTTAGGCAGCAATAAATATCAATGTTGGATATCAATAAATTCATCAGAGAGGAGGGTAAAAATAGCCAGGAGGAAAAGAGGTTAGATTGAGCAGGGAAAAGATGAGGAAGATGAGAGACGAGAATTGAGAGGAAAAAAAGGAGAGTGAGGGTGAGCTAGAAGAAAGGCAGAAAGAGAAGAAACAGTTTCGGCCCTGTGGTTTCGTGCCTCCAGAGATGGCTGAACACTCTGTCAACATTCTACACTTCAAACCCAATCACTCTCAACTGGACAAAAAGAAAAAGACACACATGCAAGCTCATACACTCAAACATGCACATGTTCACACACCATATTATAGGCAATGATTTTTTGCCCTTGTCCAGCTCCAACGGGGCAGACTTAGGATGTCGAGACAGTGTGTGACACCTGACAGTTATCATGTGATGTGATCACTGACACTCCCTAAACTTGTTACTTGCCTTTATTATCTTTTCCATGACAGAGTGAGAGGCAGAGAAAATTTCCAACTTGCATCCCCTGTACTGGTGATAATCACAGTTCTTCATCTCCAAGTAGCAGTGCTACAGTGCTGTGCAAAAATTTTGAGCCAGTCCTCATTTACAGTATTTACATTTTGTGTCCCTGTCATTTTTTAAAGTTGGTTGGTCTTCAGATATAGTTCTTCAGACTTTTTTCTCCAGCTGCTTTTTTTTTTTTTACTCATTTGCAGTCCAGTCTTTGTACCTATCCATTTTCAGAGGTATGTATTTTTTTGTTAACACTGATCTAACTCAAGTGATCATCCAGTGTTGTTTCTATAACAGACAACTTATCAAAAATAATTTGTTCTCGTTTCTTTAATTAAGTCTACAGAAAACACAACACAGTTTGAGAGTTATAAATTAGTATATTTTGCACCAACATGGTGATTCCCAAATAGCCATTAACTGAACACTTACCATATTTCAGCTTGTCCACAATTAGAGAAACGGACAACTAGAGGAAAAACAGAACATGGATGGCCTAAAATCAACTGAAGATCCAGAAGCATCTCTCAGATCTTTGATGGATTTTTCTTTCTATTTCTTAAGAACCTGATTTTCAGATACTGTTCATCTGCTGTAGATATTTTATTTTTTTAGGCCAACCATGTTTTCCTTTTCCTCCAGTTGTCCAGTTTCTCCAATTTTTATTTATTTGTTTTTCTTTTACACAATGGGACTATAAGTCATGGATTGGCCTCCACAGGACTTGGACCTTAAGATAATTAAGGCAGTGTGCAATTGTCTTGCCAGACAATGGAACGAAAGGCAGCCAACATCCAAAGAAGAGCTTGGAGATATCCTTCAAGAAGGCTGAAGAACCATTCCTGAAGGCTACTTTAAGAAATTACTTTAAGAAATTACAAGAAAGCTTACAAGAGAGTTAAGCTCTGTTGAAGAATAAAGGTGGGCATACCAAATACTGACTCTGAAGCTTGTTAGAATTGTACAAACTCTGCTTTTGTCTTATATGCTGCTTTTCCATGTATCTTTGTACACATTTCAATAAATAGCTGAAGTTTGTTCCCATTTTCCTAACAAATGATAAAGAAATGAGGGATGACTTAAGACTTTTGCACAGTACTGTATTAAAGCAAACATGACAAAACAAACCAATGATGACAACTGATCACTTCTGTAAAATGATGATCAAATCAAGTCTATCACAACATTCTCATTTTAAAAAGTCTTTAAACAGTAGGCTGTGTAACCTCCACAATCTTAAATAATCAGTCATCCCTTTTGTTGTTCCAGTTTACAGCTGCGATCTACAAAAAAAGAAGGAACGAACACATAAGCAAATACTGGTTTAAAATGCAAACAAACTATTTAATTGTATACTAAAACACCGGTAGATACTATGGTTTTGAGATCTTCTGCGGGAATTAGCAGAGTTAAACACAAACCAAAGATAGTTTCAGTAAGACCTCATTTTTCTCTCTGTGAAGTTTCCAGACTTGGAGTTCTGTATCTTGTCGTCTGCTGGGATCATGCGGCGGATAGTACTTGTGAATCTTCCCCCAAACAAAATAAGATAACACAAAGTCCTGCTATTTGCAGATAAAAGTGAAATACTGTGCCGTCTAGTGGAAAAAAAAAACAGGAGGGAGACAAAGAACGGAGCCAAAAAGTTCTATCACATAATAGAGTTTAGAAGTTCTATTCTTTACTTTTTCCTCACCAGTAGTTACCAAGGTCATGTTCATGGGCTAAAACACCCCCAACTAAATGTAGAAAGGCTTTTTTCATTGCTTCATAGCTCTGCATCAGTAGCAGAATTCTTCCTGAGTAAGTGCCAGTTAAAGTCATCTGAGGTCTTTGTGTTTCCCAAATTCTCCAGGTTCCATTCAACAATACTGACACATGTAGACAGGTGTCTTATGATTCTACAAAAACCAAGATTCACATCTTCACATGACTGAGTTTGTGTTCTTTGGATTTCATATTCATTCATGAACTACTGCAGTACAGTATTATCTGTGTTCTCTTTCATGAATAGTGCCAGGGTACTGACAAAGTATTTGTTGTGATACAAACTCACCTTGTGTGTCTGTACATAATACACAGCACGCATTGCATGCAATTGAGGCACCAACCCAAATGAGAGTGTTGCCTCAGTGATACAACCGAGCTACTGGACATACTTTGTCATAACAGGAGAACAACATAAAAATGGGCTTGCAACGTTCCTGGGCTCTGATTAAGAGTTTCCATTAGTTTCAGTTTTTTAGAACATGACCTTGATATATATTTTTTTAAAACGTTAATATCTTCTACAGAAATAAGTAATGTGTGTGTCGTTGTTTAAACTGACAAGACCCACAGAATAAAGAGGTGTGTGTCCTTTTTGGGTCTCTGAGCAAACCCAGGTGCTTGTGTTTATCCACACACGTTGCACATGATTGCATCAATATCTACTGGAAGTTACGCATGTTAGTGAAATATGAGAGCCTATGACTTTGCAATGAGGTAGTGTGTACAGTTTTTCTGTTTGTTTGGGGTTTTTTGCTTTTAAAGGTTAACCGAGTCATCGTAAACCAAATTACTGCAAGTCAATTACATTCAATAGTTTAAATTTTATTTATTTTAATTCATTTTAAAATTCCAATATTTTGAGCTTGCATGACATTTCCTTTCTATTTGATTCAATGAAACAGATTATTTTGGATTAATTTGAACCAAATTTGCTTTAAATTAAGTTGTAAACAGAAGTATAATTACAGAATACCTTTTTTAACGAATAAAGTACATTTTCTTCTGAAGCATTCATAGTGGGTGTGTCGGGTGAGTTCTGACTTTGCAGGAGTCAGTTATGGAGTTCGTATACGTTTGTTCCATTATGTTTACAGTTGTAAATATGAACATAATGGGAATTGGTTGGAAATGTAAAAAGGAGGAACACAGTAAATATGGTGCCACAAATAAGTATTTGCCCCCTTCCTAATTTCTTAGTTTTTAATGTTTATTTGTTTCAAATCATCAAATTTTAATATTACAATAAGATAGCCAAGTAAATACATAATGCAGTTTTTAAATGATGACCTCATTTATTACAGGAAAACGTTACCAAACCTACATGCCCCTATGTGCAAAAGTATTTGCGCACTAAACCTAATTACTGGTTCAGGAATTTTGGCCTGCTCCTTTTTTTCATTATTGTTTTGATTCAGCCACATTTAAAGGCTTTCCCACGTGAACGGTCTTTTTAAAGTCACGCCAAAGCATTTCGCTCAGATTTAAAACCAGACTATGTCACTCCAAAACCTTATTTGTTTGTTTTTTAACCATTCAGAAGTGCACTTGCTAGTGTGTTTTGGATCATTGTCTTGCTGCATAACCTAAGTGCACTTGAGCTTCAGGGCACAAACTGATGCCATTCTGGTAGGGAGCAGAATTGATGATTCCATCAATTACTGCAAGTCGCCCAGGTCCTGAAGCAGCAAAGCAGTCGCCGACACACACAACCACCACCATATTTGACTGTGGGTATGAAGTTTTTTTTTTAATGAAATGCTGTGTTCATTTTATGGCAGATGTAACAAGATTCAAACTATCCAAAGCGTTCAGCTTTTGTCTCCTGACTCCAGAGATTATTTACCCAAAGGTCCTGGGGATCAGCATGTTTGTTGGCAAATGTGAGACGAGCCTTTGTGTTCTTTTTTTTGGTCAGCAGTGGTTTTCGCCTTGAAACTCTCCCATGGATGCAGTTTTTGCCCATTCCTTTTCTTATTGTTGAATCATGAACTCTGACCTTAACTGAGGCAAGTGAGGCCTGATGTTCTTTAGATGTTATTCTGGGCTCTTTTGTAACCTCCTAGGCGGGTAGTCAGTGTGCTCTTGTTAAGACAGTCAGTCCTGGGAAGGTTCACCTTTGTTTCAGAATTTTTTTCCATTCGTGAACGATGGCTTTCACCATCGTGAAGTAACACATAGCTTTAATTCAAATATATTTTCCATTAACACAGTAATGTAATACGTTACATTCAGTAATCACATTGTCACTTGCATTGCAAATGCTCTTCAGTTATCTGCACATGATGTATAGCAAGAAAAAAAATCAAACAAACATACTTTCTTCCTGAACACTTGTGCTGCAGTTAGCTGAATTCAGTTTGTGTGTGTGAGGAGGAAAATGATGGGGTGCTCTACAGTTTTTGAGGAGTGGAGATCTTTTTTTCTTTTTTTTATTTAATTTTACAACAAGAACAAGAAGGTGGGATTGGTGAGATGCAGACTGCATACAACTTTGGCTCCCAGCAAGCATCCGTACATACGGCTTGCTAACACAAAGCTAGCCAAGAATCGAGAATGAAGTTAAAGCTGAGTGGATCGTGACTGCAGCCCTGGAACCAGACCGGGAACCAGACCGGGAACTACAACAGGTAAAAAAGGCAGTGATGGCCCATCAGGCTTGACGCATTTTCAGCCTCCATTTTCAGCTGTGCATGTTTCTGCAGTAGAATCACTGTGGCTTTGAAGTTGCTTTAGGGCTGGTTTTCATCTTTGCTTTGTGTTGTTGGTTTTATGTTCATACATTAAAAGTAAACAATACTAAAAATAAACTTAAAAAAATTGTATATGTGTCAAAATTAGTATAGGGATCTGTGTTGATGTGTGGAACTGCTGCCTCAGGTTTTTATTGTTAACTGGTAATTAGGCATCAGTGGTTTCTGGTCAATTTACAGAATAAAGAGAAAATTAATGTAACAAATATTGTAAAAAATTACTTTCTCTGGTGAAGAATTAAGTGACGTATTACACTGATTTTATGAAAAGTGTAATACCTAATACGTTAATATTTTTGAGTAACACTTCCAACACTGGTGCCATGATTTGTTGCTTTTTGAGATCTTTTAGCCTACTTTTAACTTTGTCAGGTTCTACTTAAATGATTTATTGCTTCAAATTGACCTGAGCTTGTCTTTTTGCAAAGTGGAAAGTTTGGAATGTGGTAAATACAGTTAATTAATGATTTAACTTAGGCTCAGGTACATTTTGGTAGTAGTTTTTCTCCCCTTAAAAAATTATGGCCTAATTTATAACCCGCATTTTTTATTTACTCTTTGTTTAAAATGACCATTTGTTTTATGATTCGAAACATCATGTGACAAATATACACCAAACTAAGAAATCCCGTGGAATGTAAGATAGGATAAAATGGAGGCAGATTTGGTGACCACTAAAGGTAGCAGCTGAAAGAAGAAGGAAAAGATAGTAGTTGATGCTAAACATTTTTGGATTAGATACTCATTTGAGTAGTATTGATGCCAACTTCCCCTCCTCCAGCTAACTCAGAACTTTACAGACAGACGCACAGCCCGTACACTCACTAGCTGCTGAAGTAGTGTTCACAATATTGAGGAACTCTTCCTGAGGACTTTGGAGAGGTCAGTAAAGTTCTTATTTCAACAACATTTACATGTTAAAAAGTTATCATAAGTGTTAACATTGCTGGTGCAAACGTTTACATTAGATGTTTAACTGTTAGCAATTATCTCATAGCCACATTAGCTGTCTATTATCATTAAGGTAGCAGCTAGCGGCTATGGCTAACAACAACTCTGTTAATGTGGATCCTGAGCCACAAATGCTATCAGTGCTGCCTCTCTGTAATAATAATAGTATTACCCTTATAAACAACTTGAGTTGGACAGTGAATGCCCAATGCATGGAAAAGCTAACAAAGTTTTGCCCAGTCCCATTTCCCATTCTTTTTTCTTATTTATTAACATGGAACTAAATGGGGATATAATTTGCTTATGAGTTAAGTCATAAACATAATTATGGCTTAAATAAACTTAATTCATAAATATGTTACCTTAGTTATCTGAAAGAACATTAAGTGAATGAGAAACTCATTATATAGTTAACGGCTACAGTCCTAAGTCTTTTTTACCAGCTGCAGGAATGACAGGGGAGCTTGCACAAGATTTCATGTTGCATCTTTCAAACTGACACCAAGACAAGTTTGAGCTATTTTAACACTCCTCTGACAGTTGTTGTTGATGCTTCCTTTATTTTGCCATAGTTACCTGCAGATGTGACACTGCTGGCTCCAGGGCATCCTTTGTCTCATCACAAAAGCCACTAGCAGTTGATACAAACATCATTGGACACTCGTGGAATACACACCATCTCACCTGTCACACTGTAACGATCACATCGACAATGTGCTGCAAACACGAGGAGCAAAAATTTACACAGACACAACCCTCAGCTTAGATTCATGTCCCATATGACCACTGACGTGCATCCGTGTGAGCGCGGCTGTGTGTAATGTGTATGTTTTTATGTGTGTCAGTCTGCCTGCGTGGGGATAGTTGGAGGCCATCTTTCATCTCTTGCTGTGATCAGGTATTCTACATGATATGATATGATGATACAGGCCCAATTAAGGGATGGGGCTGTGTGAAAAATGTGATGACAGGGCAAGCGGAAGACTAGACTGTGATCTGACATCTGAGAGGGAGAAAAATAGAAGAGAGAGAGAGAGAGGAAAAGAGAGAGAGAGGGAGGAAAAGAATGGTTTAGTGTGGGAGAGGACAAGGGAGGACAGATGAGCCTGAAAGATGGGTGAAGGAAAGAAGGGAAGAGTGATGCTGGTAAAGGAAATGAAAATGGGGTAAGTGTGAGAAAAATAGTGACAATGAATGTTAAGTAGGGAGAAGCAGAGAAAATAAATGTGATTAGAATAGGAGAGGGAAGAATGAAGAGTGTGGCACTTTGGATTTTCAGTGACACCAGATTCATATTAATGAATTGAACCAATTAAAATAAATGTATCAGTCTAATTCATAAAAAAAGCCTTAATTGTATTGACCTCCAATTCTGTGCAGAATCACAGAGACAATGATTTGGTCCAAATGGAATGTATTTATCTCACATATTACATACATAATCAGCAAATAATGAGTAGTCAGGGTGAAAAATAAATATTTAATTGTGGAGTAATTATTAAGTGATCCTCCCTTCTAGACATGAAGGACCAGAGTTACTATGCAGATCAAAGTAATGTGAGACTGGGCAGTGGGAAGTGTGCGAACAATCTACTGAGCTGCTTAAAAAAATAAGAAAGCTTTCGCAAGGCAGTTCCTTGTAATAGTGACCAACACAATCCACCAGTAGTACTTTAAATTAGCGTCCCTAATGAACAGACCTGATGAGGGAGCAGTTTCTTAAGATATAAGGGCAAACTTTAAAGTTCTAAGAAACTAAATAGTGTGCTTTGGTGCAAACTATTTCACCGGTAAATCTTTTGTGACAGCTGACCTGTAGGGTGTGTAGGGTAACACAGAAAATTACCAGCATTTTGATTGAGTGATTATGCATAATTGTTTGTATTACTCTTGTTTTTGCCATATGAGGTTGAAAGTATTTATTAAAGTTCATAGTGCATATAGTAAGAGTCAGGCATTAATCAAAAACAAACTTTTGACCTGCCTAAATCACTGTAATCTCTGTAGTTTGACAAATCAAATATTGGGACTCAGTAAAAAGCACTGCACTCACGACATTGAGCTATCACCTGTGTCAGTATCTTGTGCTTAAAATATTCCCTTGGCATTCGACAAAAGTTACCACTCCTGGCAGCAAATATTAGACCCAAATCAGGCTCAAAATATGAGGTTTTTTCAGTGTTACAGTCAATGTACTTTGTAGTAGATTCCCTGTGAAAACCTTTCTAAATCAAGTTTGCATGCTTCATTTAAATAAGCTCCTCCCCAAATTTTGCACTCCTACAAATGCATGTGCAAGGAATCCAGCTACAAACATAACTGTGTCCTCTCAGTTGATAAATAACATCAAATTTAACATTAAAAGAAGGTTTTGAACTGGCCTTTATGCTTGGTTGATAAAATTATACAAAAATAAAGTTGTTCCGAGGTTGCTTAGCTTACTGCCCCTGCTGGGTGATGTCCCTTGTGAGTTAGCCAAATTTTTATTCGACAGCTTTTCAAGGGAAAGTTTGGATACCAGAATTTTTATACGCTCCTTCTTCTGAAACAAAAACATTTCCAAAGAGGTGGAATTATGCTTGTGACTTCTATTTTTTGGTGTAACATTGCAGCTATGTTGCTGATACTTGAAAGCGAGTGTGGCAGTTGCTGTACAGTTGATATCTTTGAGGCTTATAGAGGCATGTATTCAGGCAGAGAACTTTTAAGCCTCAAATTTAATCAATTTTATTCTTTCTTTAGGAAAGAAAGACTACTGAATGAATTATTATTATTTGGAATATTTTGACATTGGATTGGGGTTTATTCTGTGCTGTGTTTTTACTAGAGGCCCTTAAAACTATAAATGAAACCGAATATTAAACTAATTAAGATCTACACAACCTTAAAATAGAATAATAGAAGAATATATGCAGGTTTCTCTGTAATATTATTTTCTTTACAAAAATACTACAAATGAACTCGAGCCATTACTTAATCAATTACAGTTTACAGCAGTTTCAATTACTGCTGCTAACTGGGACGCCAGGAAAGCCCTTAAAATGACAAGTTAATAGACTAGAGAGCTGCACTGAAATGAAAAATAAACTTGGTTTTTACACTTAGTGGTATTTTTAAATAATACTTCACCATACGCTGGTGTTTGGACACCGTGGAAAAACGCAGGACGTCAGTATGAGTTTGTATGTGTGTGTCCTTAACATGTCCAGTTTGCATTTTCCAGTATCAAACGTTAGCTTTCTAGTTACCTCATGAAGTGTTATGATGTTATTGGTTCGTAGCCTGGTGTGCTGTATACTGGTAGTGGTGCAACAGGAAGGACATAAAAACTGAGTAATAAAAGATAAAAACAAATTGTTTCTATACCGAACAATTTGTAAGACATCGTGATCTTAATTTGTCTTTGTAATTTAGTGTGTGGATATAATTATGTAGACACCTTGAGCGCACAAACAGAAGTCAGACTGTATATTTTTCCTCCCAAAGGAGATATAGAAAAAAATAATAATTATTGTAATTCTTAATTATTGCACATGCACTTACACTTGATTTGACAGACAAGGAGCAGCGCGCCAACGTGGTTCATACTGTCAAATGAAACAGATTTTCAAGAGGAAGGCTTCTTGGCACTGACTGAAATTTCTTTCCTCTACATTTCGTAAGTTTGTCTAGAAAAACTACAACTGTGTCAGGTGTGTGATTTGATCAGGACACATAGTGCTTTGATCACACTGCCAGCTTTTATCAGTGTGCATGCTCTTTTCATAACCACATAGGACCCAATTATGTCAAGCACATTGTTCTTTACCTGGAGTGCCACAGCAGTGAACAGAAAGGAGGAAATAACTCGCGCTTAAAACATCACTTACATGGGAAAAAGTCTTTATTTAGCTGTCAGAAAATATACTTGTTAAATTCAATCACTGACATGAAATAAATACATGTTTTAATGTGTAGAATATTTTCATCTTATTTTAAGAAGTGTTTTTCCATTAAAAAAAAGAAAAGAAAATATGATACCCATCAGAACAAAGGCACAGTAAGTACTATTTTCAGGCTGTTGTAAGACTCTGTCTTGCTGAAAGTTTGGCTCCGTTCTTCTTAATCAGGATAACTTATGTACCTAAAAAAAGAGAAATACAAAGAAAGAGACGAGAAATATTAGTTTATCATTACAGCAGTGTTAGATTTTATCACAGGAGTTTATTAATTACAGTTTTAAAGAAAAATATTGATGCTGCGTGGAAAAAAATGTACAGCACACAAGGTTTAGGAAATACTCTTTAGCTTTCAGTAAACACAATTTTTCCACCAAGATTGGGGAAAGAGTGAGTTACGCTTCATGCACAACAAACACATAACCTCCGTGTTTACAGTTTGCCATCAAGCGTGAGGGACAGCATTTGTTGTAGAGTTTCATCACATCCCAGAGCATGAGCCTTGAATGAAAGGAGCTCAGTGAGCTGCGAGTTCCCAGTGTACTTGAAGGCGACAAAGGCCTCAGCAATATCCGCTGACATTAGTCCCCCTCATATCACGCTGCACTTTCCTCCTATTGTTCTCCCTGCACTTCTCACATGTATTGTCTTACATGATATCCTTAGAACCTGATAAGAAGCCCAGTGGAGGTTTTGTAGCTGAGGACACAGGCCTGGGAGTGTCTCAGGGTTACAGCTGCTTATTATTCTCTAATAGAGAAGCCTAGAAGACTCTAAGGTCTGGGGAACGCCTTACCGGATCACTGTACCCTGAGCCTAACCTGGGTTACCTGCATTTCCAGCACTTCCTCCATTACTCCTGCCATACCCGACACTCCCTTCTTCCAAAAAGACATTATGGTATTACATTTCCTCGAAACCATAGAGCTCGTTGACAAGCATGGAAGGTATTAAGGGGCCCAATACAAATGTATAGGCTGTACAGAACAGCTGGGGTCATTTTAGACAGTAAGGGTGGCTGACTGTCTCGTCAGCTGCAGCAGACTACAAAGACAACAAAGCATGTCATTTTACAAACCTGTGACTGCTGTTTGCTGATTTAACTGGCCACTTGAAATAGCTTTAAGAGTGGACTACACCTTTACAAGCTGCGATAGATCAGTAACTCCCCAAAGTTTTTTTTTTTTTCAGGGAAAGCAAGATTATATGGACGTAGTGTTTTGGCCAGACATGTTTCCTTGAAGAAGTTTGTCAGATGTTTGGCTGACAGTACAAAATAGTTCAGGGTTGGCATGGGGTCCCTGGGCCATCAGCAGTCCAACTCAGCCTGACTCCAAGAGATGAAGGGAGGTGGATTCAGACAATTCAAACACACCACCCTGTCTGCTCACGACTCCTCAAGGGCAAACACTGCCTGCCTGTCTATTTGTGGCAGCTGATCGTAGTCAAAACTACATGTGCCTTTCTATGCATCCTCCTGATGTCCTCTGCTGACACTGCAGTTTTATGCCTATAAGGATGATCCACAGTATTTGCTTGTGTGTATGGAAAAAAAAATCTTTCAAAAACTTTCAACCAAAGTGTAAAATATTTAAAGAAAAAAAGAAAGATACCGAGATGAAGCACACTGTGAAAACTCATGCTTCAAGATGATTACTTAAAGGGTAAAACGTTGTAATATGTTCTTATAACTTTATTATTTCAAATGTTCCAAAGAGAGTTTTGCATCTTTTACGAACTGGGGCATTTTTTCATAGTTTTAGCCTTCGTTTTCTTGATTGTCATAACATTTCATTGACTTTAAAATTCAGAAAGAGACATTTTCAGAAAGCAGACCCATGAGTTGTGAAATATGATCTTCCTATTTTTAGCTTTATGATACATATGGCCTTATACTGGTTGATGGCCAAAGTCTCAAACAGTGTAAGTGCAAGTTTCTTGCAGTCTTGGATCTATATTATGTCAAAGACAATGATATTATCCTTAACACGGTCACCTCAATCAAACATCTCTGGCTGTTAGCACAGCAGCCTGGCCTGCTTTCTGCTTGTGAGGAGTAGCCAATCAGAAGACAGTTTATTTAAAAGGAGGTTGGCCTTAAAGGGAGAGGAACTAAAACATTTTTTTTCTTTTTTATTATACAGAGGTTGAAATCAGGGGCTGAAACAATATGTTTTAGCCATATGTTTTTGTCTTTGCATAAACACTAGTAGATTCCAAAACTAAAATTAAAATATGGGCATAATAGGCCCCCTTGTGACTATTTTCATCATTTATGTTATAAAATACACAACCACATACACACACACACACACGCACACATATATATTTTAGATTACGGATATTGTTCAGTGACTTGGAATTTCCCAGAGCGGATCTGTAAACATGTATAGTTGTCGTGCTCTTCATCACAATGCGCATTTATGCAGAAAAACACTGGAATTTTGGGGAGTGCTCTCTCCTCATCCACAAGAAAATAAAAAGGATTTCATGTCAAAGTGTCCCCCAGGAAATTGACAAAGGCAGAAAGTAGTATCTGGTGTTGCCCCAAGTCTGGTAACAGGGTGGAAGGAGTTGTATGCCTTAGTCTCCTTCTGCTAACTACTCCCAGTAGACAACAGTCAGATGCTTCCAGTCTCCAGGAGGGAGAAAGTGATGCTGCTAATCTATAGAGAATAAGACCTGACTGAAGTCTATTAGAACTGGAAGAGACAAGTTATACAAAGTCAGCAGAAGGAACACGATGTATGTATAGACAGGCACATGCACTAAATAAGACTATTTATTTTGCATTATGCAGTCTATGACTGGATAGGTTTTTCAACATATAAGTGCATGAGCAGATACCAAAAAACAAACTGGGGGGTAATAAACAGACATACAGATGCACAGACACAAAAACAAACATCCACAGAGATGTAACACACACACACACACAAACACTCCACCATCCCATTGCCTGCCTCTCCTCCGTTCTCTGTCTATCTCTGTCCAAGCTTCTGAACCTTTGGGAGACACATTCTTTTTCATCTGTCAGTATGGATGGAAACAGACATGTTCAAAACACACAACAATGGCCTCACCAGCACCAAGGAGGCTCTATGTTTTGTATGCTTGAAGCACTGCATTATCTCTTAAGTGTCTAGCAACCTCGGTATAGTAAATAATGGATGCTCCTCTTCCTTCTGAAAAACCCCCTCTTTCACTTCAGGGACCAGTCATGGTTTACCTGTATAAATGCCCTTTCTGTGTCTTTGGAGAAATGGATAGCACGAAAGGATGTGGGTCAGATGATTTCATTAGCACAGCATTTCTCTCCGTGTCTCCTTCAATCAACCATTTGACAGAGGCAATGTCACTCAAAAGTGTTTTACAGACACCTCCATATCAAATGTTCTGAAAAAAAGGATGCACAGAGCAGGCCATATAACAATGGAGAGAGTTCAGTTACCTCTGAGATCAGCAGAATGTATTCCACGTCCTTAGTGCGGAGACCTCCCGTCATTATTCCAGATGTTTGTGGGTCATGATGGACTTCTGGTCCATCGAACCTGAAATAACAGGACAGGTATATTGTTTAGCACTGTATGTATACAGACATTTCACAGTTGTTCCATGTAACTAGACTTAATCAGAAGGTGAGGGTCCTATCCACTTATTGACATACTTGTTTCTTTTTACCGCTAAGTCAAAGTAGGATTTTGCAGGACTATATTGTGCCACTACATAACTAAGTCTCTTTGGTATCCCTCCCCCGTTCATTCTGAGGTTACATCGAAAGAGTTTCAGCTATTGTGAATTATTTACTTGATTCTCCATTCGGCCCTTTAACCCCTCAGCAAAAGCACATGCAGTTGGGGTTAAAAATACACTCCCGCAGGATCTGAGTTTGACTCTACATCTGTGAGTGTGTGCTTGTGTGCATTTGTGCTTGAGTATGGACAGAAAGGTGAATTTAAAATATAAAACAGTATATATTCCATGTCACAGAAAGCATCTTCCTCTGTCTCACTCTTGTGCACTGTCTCCCTTGCGCTGTCTCTCTCTCTCTCACACACACACACACACACACACACACACACACACACACACACACAAACACATATATGTGCTACTTTATGAGGTACTTTCTGAGTGAGAATCCAGGCCATCCCAGATGGGATTATTATAACACAGCTTGAGCTATGCAAGACTCATGAGAGTGATTGTGTGACTTTGTGTCTGAGAATGTGTTAGTCCGTGTTTTAATGTTTGTTAGGCAGTGACCTGAGTCCACATGAGGGTGCACCTGTCTGTATCTGCGAAAGCATAAAACACACAGCACATAGCAGGAAACGCTGAACCATTAGCAAGAACACGCTTTCCCTTACAACTGTGTCAAAGTAAAAAACTGGCTTACAAAAGAGCACATCTATTTATGTTTAGCTTCTGAGTCAAAGGCTAAAGATATATGTCTGTCAGCAAACTGAGGCTTCAGCAGGTTCCCGGTCTAACTGAGAGAATACTTTCTCTGAGATACAGTATGTGGAACTTAATGGATCTACACCGACACGTACACACACACATCTACTCTTAACTTTCCTTGGCTATGTTGCCGTGGTATATCCCTGCATGCAGAGAGGTTGTCATGGATACACCCAGACACATCCGCCATCCCATAAGCGGGGGGATGCTGAGCGCTTCAGAGGGGCTGGCGCCAAACCCTCAGTCCCCATTCTCTACCCCTTCCCCCAAAATGAATTCTGTCCCTATTCTCCCTGAAAACCGGCTCACCCTTAAAAAAGGCTCTCTGCTTGTCAAACGCGGAGGCCTGAAAGAAAGCTGGAGTTATTTTTTTGCTGTGGCCTCCTTTGCTCCTCACTGGAATGGATCATTATGGGCCTTTAAAGATGATGGAATGATGACGAGTAAGCTATAAACAGAGAAAAAAAGACGTTGGTACCAATTTGACTCCAGTTGGAGAACAGCTGAAATCGATGCTGTACCTGGAGAATGGGTGTATATGCATGTACTTGTGTGTGTGTGTGTGTGTGTGTGTGTGTGTGTGTGTTAGCCTCAGGGCTGTGGTTAAGCCTGTAGTTCATCCTGAACTGATCCTTTTCATTAGCCATTATCAATAATTCAACATTGCACTTGCTTTAATGGTTTAATGTGGGCAAACCCTCAATCTGCACACATCCACACTGACACACACACACATACACACACACTCATACGCTCTGCCTAATAGCGCTCGCTCTCTTGGCCTGTACCCAGTGCCACCAAGGTGAATATAGATGTATTAACGTGCGCATAACACAGTCAGTGCACCTAAGGCTTTCAAACGTAAAACACCTATCAATCAGATGCACCATTTCCCCCTACCAGAGTCTTATAGTATCCTCTGACTTAGAGGAGAAATCATTTTCCCCCCTACAAAAGTCTTTTTTTTCTTTTTTAAACTGCATATCAAGTTCAATACGCAATAAAATGGCACGCCAGCTCCTCCTGTCTGAGATGAGGAAGTGAAAGGGTTAATCTTTTATGACGTGCCCCCTCCTGTTCCTACACTCTTTGCCCTCCCTTTCATATTCTCCAGTATGGCAGTGCTCAGTAGCTGCACATATGCTGAAAAAATAATCCTCTTTGATTGGAAGGCTAATTTGAAGTGTCAATTATTCTTATGCAAATTAAGGTACAGTTTCTCACGTCTGAAACGGGTTTGGCAGCACAGATGCGTGCATGTGTGTGTGTGTGTGTGTGTGTGTGCGCAAATCCCCTTAGAAACCCCCCCCAAAAAACCATACAGCACTATCAAACCCTTCCCCCCAACCAACTCTACATCTATACCTCTTAGGCAAGAAAGCTGACATACAAAGAGAGACAGTATAATGGGATGAGTATATTTGCATGCACATTGTCCACACTGAACGCTAAACAGATCATAAATTGAGAGTGCAATGTCAAAACAGTAACAAAGGCATAGAAGTGCAAGTCAGCTCCCAAAACAGTCGACAATACAGAGGCATGGTTCTATGCTGTAATGTAAATAATGAAATGATGTCGGGTAAACAGGAATACAACGAGAGCTTGGATGTATCACGGGAAGTATTGTGGTTTAACAAAACAATTTGCGAAAGCTTTTGTCATCTAAACACTTTCCAGTAACATTCTCCCTTCTGCCATTGCCACACCAGAGGTGCAAAGCGAAGAATATAATCCCAGTGTCTCCACAGTAGAGAGAGAGAGAGGCACAGGAAGATCCAGTTTAAAGAAAAGGGAATAAAAGGAGAAATTGAGAGCAGCACCATGCACCTAAAAGCATACATCTGTGTCTAAGTAGAGTATGTGAAAGAGTGCATGCTCCTCTGCATTATAATTAAAACTCTGGACTCCAGCTTGAATCTGGATGAGGAAGTTGAACTGACAAAGTGAGGATGAAAAAAGGACACACACAAAAAAAAAACCCAACCCAGAAACGGACAGACTGAGGACTTTACAAATAGACTCTGTTGTCTGACCCTCTCAGCTGATCTGGCAGCTCAAGTAAGAAAAAAGCTTTTCAGGCCCAAAACAGGATCAAACAACCTGCTATAGAGTCCGGTTACACCACAACAATAGCTTACATTC
>VUQG01014078.1:1184-24682 GCA_015106755.1 Etia nguti | reverse complement strand
CGATCTACGTCCCTACCCTCACCTATGGCCACGAGCTGTGAGTAGTGACCGAAAGAACGAGATCGCAGATACAAGCGACAGAAATGAGCTTTCTCCGAAGGGTGGCTGGCCTCTCCCTTAGAGATAGGGTGAGAAGTTCGGCCATCCGGGAGGGGCTCAGAGTAGAGCCGCTGCTCCTCCACATCGAAAGGAGCCAGCTAAAGGTGGTTCGGGCATCTGATAAGGATGCCTCCTGGGCGCCTCCTGGGTGAGGTGTTCCGGGCATGTCCCACCGGGAGAAGGCCCCGGGGCAGACCCAGGACACGCTGGAGAGATTATATCTCTCGGCTGGCCTGGGAACGCCTTGGTGTTCCCCCGGACAAGCTAGAGGAGGTGGCTGGGAGAGGGAGGTCTGGGCTTCTCTGCTTAGGCTGCTGCCCCCGCGACCCGGTCCCGGATAAAGCGGAAGAAGATGGATGGATGGATGGAGGTTTGGTAATGAAAGAATCTGTATAAGAAGATAAATAGGTTGATTTTGGCTTGTGTTGGTGGTTTGCTAACTAAACCTTAAGTTTTGAAAGTGATATATACCCCAAATAGGAGAAATAACAGCTTGGAAAACTTGACAAAGAGAATGAATTCCTTGAGGTCTTTATATATACAAAAAACAAAATGACTTTTTTCACACACAAAGATCGCTAATTCTTTAATTTACCCTGACCCTAGGTACATAAAAAATGTCAAAGTGACTTAAGAAATTATTTGTTCATTTATGTATTTATTTATTTATGCTTTCACACTGATTAAAACGTAAACTTCAGGGTTTAACAAAATGTTATAAAAAATGATGCTATTTTGTATATTGACATTTTCAAAGAAAGACTGGATCGTGTACTGAGTTAATATGTCAATATTGAATATGGTGCAGTTAGTTTAAGTTTAAATGAATGGCATCAAAAGTTCATCAGGGTTTGTTCTCGTTTGCTTTCTGCCACTGAGATTTACTCGGGGGAAACACGTAGCATTATGAAGAGAAACTGAAGAAATGGAGAAACTATTGTGATTACATTTAATGGTGTAGATGCACTCTTCCAGTGACTTAAATGTGTGAATATTAATCAAGTTTGCATTTTTGATACCTTGAGTTTGGTCCGATCGACTTGTGAAAGCTTATGAGATCTACCTAATCAAGAAATAAATCATCCCATTTTCCCGCCTTTCTTACTGCGCTAATATCTATGACGTTATCCCTACATTGTAAATATAGGGATGATGTTTCAAATGGACCACATGTCACATTAGGCTAATTTGAATCTTCTGCCACTCACCATCTTCTTACAAGTTCAAAAAGCGCCACACTATATATGTTTATTTTATAAAATGTATTTAGGGTGAATATACTGTACATTGGCTACAGTAACAAGAAAATAGCCTTCCTTCCCAATTTACACTCAGCCCCATGGAAACAGGGCGAAAAACGTGGGGGAGATTTATGTGGAAGTTAAGGCAAATACAGAGCAGTAAGTGCAAGGGAAATTGCTTTGCTTTGTTACCATGGCCACCTGAAAATGCTTTGTGTTTTTCTCCAGCACAAGAGATGATGAACAGAGAGGGGAGCATGCGGAAGAATATGTGCTCATGACAGATCTCAACGTTAGTTGATTACATACGAGATTAACTGTATTATGCGTAAAGATATTTTCATTTATTTCTTCCATAAGGATTTAAGTGTATTTGACATTTTTGACTTCTGCGCCTGATTTATTTCAGTCATTAAACTAAAGATCATGACTATATGTGATGTATATTTTGAATTCCTTACAGTAGTAACAAGACTCACATTTATTTCATGTACAACTACCCTTTTGGAAAAATTTCAGACTGGAATTACAGAAGGAACAGTGTGGGCTAAAGAGTTAGCCATGGCACTGGGCATAACCCACCTTTCAAAAGAGCCAGATGGAAAGGGTAAGGTTTCAGTCAAAATATTGTTTTTGGATTGACGTGTGTAAGCGTTCTCTCACTCTTGCACTCTTTCAATCTCCCTCCGTCCTTGTCTCTCTCAATCTTTCTCTCTTCTACTCCTTCAAATCCTCCTCCTGTTGTGTTTTATCTGATCTTGTCAAAGGTCTCCCCTATAAAATCAACGAAAGCTCATCAGGGCAGACCTCTGGAGACCCGGCTCGGTAAGTCCTGGTTAGGTTACGTTCAGCTAATATTTATCAAAAATATCAGATTCAGAGTGCCGAATAAAAAGTCAGCACTTCAAACTTTTTTTTTTCACCGAGCAATTCACGATGAAATGTATGGTGAAAGGCACCCAAGCAGCGGTCTTAAATCAGCAGTTTCACCCTTAGACGCTTGATAAACATACGGCCCATAGGTTTGTGTCTGGCCTGGTGGGGCTGTGGGGCAGAAAGGTATGTGCTTAGTGGTGATTGTGTGCCATGGCCTCCCCTCATTCTCCAAAGTCGAACACACACAGAGTGACCTTGTGTGGAGCAGAGGGGTGGGCAGACACACTAAAATCAGCTCACGCCATGCAGTACTGTTGGCAATAGAAAAAAAATGATCCTTCAGGATTACACACGCACCCACAATTACTCACTAAAAAGCATTAGTTTTACCCGACTCTGCATTATTGTCTTTTTTTTAACTAACACTAAATACACTCACACGTATTCCTACACGATTCTCATAATCATCAGCTCCAAGTGAGACTGCAGGGTCGCCCCAGACTACTGTGGACTTGTTATACAAGCACTCATAAATCCACCCAGAGTTACATAAAACTGTCAGTGAGTTCATTACAATAATTATTTTAATTTTCTGTTGATGATTTAATGATAAAGCAACAGAAAAAAAAATAGAGAAAATAAAAAACAGTGGAAGCAGTTTTCAGAAGAGAGGCCATGCCATGTTTCCTGTTGAACACTTGTCGCCTTTCAGCTGACAGAACACTTTGTGCCCACAGTGTTATGAGCCATAGCAAAGAAACACCTTCACCCTCACTGGCACGCAGTTAGAAGCATATATAACAATATATACACGGAATATATGCTTAACAGTGCACATCCATGAACACTTTAAGAACTGTAAAGTTACGAAAACATCATCATCAATTAGGATGATGCAGTTAGGATTGACATACTTTACCGTTAATTTAAAGAAAAATAAAATCAATACAAAAAAACATCAGTAAAACAACTTGTTCCTGGGTGAGAATACTTAAGTCAGACCAACAAAGAATACCAGCTCTGCACAGACATCTGCAGCCTGTGCATACAACTGATTAGCAATTATAAATAACATTATGAAACCCCCTTCCTATAGCTATACGAGAATTAATCAGAAAAATATAATGAAACTCAAACTCAAGCATCCACATGCAAAAAAAAAAAAAAAACAGTGATATGGGGTTTTTTTGTTTGTTTGTTTTTTCAGATTTCCCGATAAAGCTAGCATGGAGTTTACTTGTGAGGTTGTCCCAAAGGTACTGATGAGGGCTTGTCAAAATCAGAAGATAGTTGGTGCAACATCCACTGAAAGTAGAGGTTACTGGAGAGAGCACTGTGATACCTAAAGCAGACATATAACAGCTGGTCATCACGAATTATGATTTTGTTCACATAACTGCTATGACTGAGATATTGCTAATTTTACCCGTTCAAATCTAAGACGACTGTCCTCGACTTCACTGAATTGTTGTGGGGGGTTTTTTGGTACTTTAATCAGCTGCTTAATCTTTACATATCTCCTGACACTCACTCAGCAAGAATAAACATTTAGCAGAGTATCTTTCCAAAATATCCACCAGTGCAGAGAGGTACCCTCATTCAATCACACACAGCTTCCTCTCTGCCTGAGCAGCTGACATGTCCTCATACAGTTTATTATAGCTTATAAAGTGACTTTTGTTGTTACTCTCCCACAGATCTGACTTTAAATAAGGTAAAGCACAAAGCTCAAAGAAAAGTACAAAACGTTTATTTTTTTTAAAGAAATATTAGAACAATTTCTAAAATTAAAAATGTCTCATTAGGACAAGATACACATGTAAAGTTTTTTCATTGTACTACAGCTTTACTGGTACTTGTGGTCCTTTCTTACCATTTTTCTCCACACTGATAATCAGACAGCCAGGATTTGGTCATCTGTAGTCCACTCTATTGATATTTAGGGGGGGAGGGGATACCCTCTTACCCCACTATTCCCCAACTGGCAAAGAAGTGTACTAAGGGGAAAGCTTTAACCAAAATACACAATACAACACGGTCATATCATCTTTGATCAAGACACTGAATCCCTCATAGAGGTAGGTCACAATTAAATGAGCTCCTCCCAACAACCCGCTCCCCACCCAATTCCCTTCAAAAAAGATTAGTGAATTCCTGCTCATGATGTCACTGCAAATGTACCGATGTATAGGTACCCTGGATTGGATAGGTGTACAGGTAGTCATGGTGACAGAAAAACTTCCCCAGATAAACAGATTAGTTGATTATCTGTGCCCAGAAACATGAAAACAATACAACTAGATCAATACAAACCATATTTCACTGTCAGGAGTGTGAACACCTATCATCCAGGGAACACCACTGTTTTATCTCTTGTCTCAGTGGATCCACTCTTTTGGATGTATTCTGGGAAAATACCAATCTATAGTCTACTCATCTTTCCTTTGTACCATCAATCTCCACATTAGCAAATTGGTTGACTTAAGAGGGATACATAAAACACTAATTTAGGTGTATTGTTCTGTCATTATCTACATTAGATTTTGGCATCAGGTATGAGAGCGTGACTGGAAAATTTGTGATAAAATTACGATTACCCCTGTGCCACCCCCACAAAACTCAGCTAATGTACAAACAGTCACAGAGGATGTTGTGATTTAAGCTTGTTGATTCCTACACCCTACTGAATGTATCATTTAGAAGGGAAAATGGCTTACAGTCTGGATGCCAGCAGCTTTGGGAAATTCAGAAGTTTTCTTTTGGATGAAGATGTATGATTTTTATCAGGTAGCAATGAAAAGGAGAAACATTTCCTGAGTAATATGTTTCTTTAAAAAAAAACAACAAGACTGTAGGTGGATTTTAGTCATAGATAAACTCAGCTAAATGAGCTTATAATTACAAAATTATAGGTGTATACCACTGCACCTGGTATTTTGACATTGGACAAGATGCTATCAATGCTGACAAATCTCTTCCAGTGGCTCATTTATTTGCACAAATTACACAGATTGGTTATGCAAGGAGTAGGAGTATTTGTTATGTAAAGTTATACTGTACATGTATATATACGCATACTTTTAAGACAGATTAAAAGAGGATATTGAAAGTTTGTGCGCAGCAGAACTGTGGATATGTGAAGGGGCAAAAAGGGGAGTCTTTTTTGGCTACTGTGGAGGTGGCAGCATTCTTGGTAGGGCTTATATGCCAGTGCTGACAAAGGTCTGGGGCATGTGTATGCATCAGGGGAGTGGGGGGTGGGGGGTGACACTGATCCCTCAGAAGGCTATATTTACCCAAGAGTGATAGGGGCAGGTGGATTCAGCTGGGATAGAGGGGTAGGGGTGGTAGAGATGGTTGGAAAGAACCGGACCTGGTTTCAGTTCAGTCAGAGATCGGGGGCAAACAGACAACCCAAATTGGGGGTTTTATTCAAAGCCAGCTGGTCTGGCTTTATTACATGCAGGACATCTATTTAAGGTCATTTGTGGCCTTTTGTTTTCTTTTAATCCGCTATCACTCTTATTTTTTTTCTCTTTTTCAACTTTCTTTTTTTTACTTGTTTGATTGAGTCGGGCCTCAGCTGGTGCTGCAGGGTGTAGCTTCCTGGAGAAGCAGAGAAAAGGCACGGGTGAGTTTATAAAATACACCTATTCCACTTTTTTTCCCCACCCTCTAGTCTGAATCTCATTCTGTTAGTGGAAAACCTGTCTCTGTCAGAACTTCAAACACTTTGCACAGCAGGTCATGACATGTTTAACAGATTAAGCCATAATTTGGATATCTGAGCTGCACAATTTAAACCATTCTGAAATTTATTTTGCAGCCGCGTTGCCTAATTGTTTCATTATAGCTTCACAGGATTTAGTGAATGATGCCTTTGTCATGTAACCCAACACAGAAGTGCCTATACCAGTATGAGCAAGGCTAGAATATCTACTTAACTGCTGTTTACATTTAGATTTTCCTGCTCCTGAAAAAGTAGAAAGACACCAAAAAAAAAGAAAAAATCTCAAACTGTGTTGTAGGAGGAGCGAGGTCCCAGCTGGTGCCAATCACCTCTGTTGAGCACTTGGGGAATAGCTGATTGAGGCTCCTGGAAGTGTGTGTGTGTGTTTAGTTTTAAGAGTGTACAATTTTTATGTCTCCAAGGCAAGACAAATGGTTAAAGTCAGTAAAGTGGAACTTTATATTGTGCTGTTTCTCTGTTTCTAATTCTTCACAGTCAGTTTAGGTTACTTGTACCGTTATGGGTAATTGCTCAGAACATCTCATTGCACGATCTGGAATTATCAGTGAAAGAAAGAGCATGGCCTTAAAGTGCTGTTTGCTTTAGAAATGACTCATTCCCTCAAGGTGGCTGCACTAGATGCAAATACATACTTCAGATGAAACGTGTGCTTCACATTTTGGTGTCTAATGAAGACATACTGGACAAACTTTTGATTGACAGAAAGGGGATTATTTTTCACCAGGGGACGTAAGAATATGTCCTTCCCGTAGGTCATTTGTCCCAAACTGCAGTTCGCGTGAAAGGGTTTTATTTTTTGAGTTTGTTTCCACATTAGATTTAAATTTGCTGATGCTTCTGAATTTCATATCTTTATATTTGAAGTTCAGGATATTTTAGACTATTTATTAAAATCGTTACCAAGTCAACTGTTGACACAGACAGTGGATATAAAACTTTATTTTACTCGTACTGTCAAAGTAAAATAGTTTTATTTTTCATTTTTAATTTACATATAAACTTGAGAAGTACACATGCACACGTCTTTTTTTGATACCCGAGTAGACTTGCTGTCCTCATACTATTCACCCAAAAAGCAGAACAGTAGAAACTTTGACCCAGTTTACAGGAACAGTGCAGTCCTTACTTTACTGCTTCTCTGCCCCTGAATTCCATGGCTTTGATGGTCAGCGGAGTTGAGGAAACACACTGTTTTCTTTCTCCGTAGGGTGGTGAGCGCTCTAGTGCAGTTGCCTCTCTGCCTTTGAAACTCACCTCATCCTGTCTTTCCACCTTCCAAGTCAGCTATTGGTTTCATTGTTGCTTCCAGTTTTTTTGTGTGTTTGTTTGTTTTTATGTTGTATGAATAGTAAGTAAATTATAATTATTAATACATTTTTAACTTAAGTGGTAATGTCTCATATGTGAATATTGAAGTTTTGGTCAGTGATAATACGAGCACAAATTTCCCTAAAAATGTAGCTTTCTAAAGAGTTTCAGTGTTTCAGTTTGTCTGGTGTTAAGTGGAAGGTAATTCAATGCAGATATGCATTTTGTGGTTTCCACTGTGTCACAGTGTCTTTGTGTAAATTAGAGGGAACGTTAAGATACACTGTAGAAGTAATTTGCTGATTTGTTGTTACTCTGTAGCTGCTGCTGACAGAAAGCATTGGTAGTATTTAGTTTCCATGGTTATTTTGTGGCACCACTGATCCAGATGCTCCCGAGTTACTGAAACCATGTCACTGTAGAAAGTGCATTTCATTTTTAAAACAAATTAGAACTGAACCAAGACCAATTACACATATGGGAGTGATTTCAATTGTGAGGCATGAAGTACCTTGGTTCTGTAATGGCTTACAGTAACAGCGTAGTAATTCTGCTATTATTTTTTTTTCCTTTTCATTCCCCTTTTTATTATCTTTATTATTTAATTTTGGAAGACTTCCAGCAGCGGTCCATCCTTCTGTTTAAAAACTCTGTTTCCTTCTAACCCCCTGAGCACTGTCGAGGCCAGAAAACAGTATGACGCTCCGCCGCCACGATACAATGCTTGTGTGCCGGGGCCGCCTAAATCTACAAAACACGAGCGCTGGCGCTAGGCAGCTCTTTTGATCTGCAGCTAATCTCAGTTGCCTGCCTCCCCTCTGATCATGTCTGAATAAGAATGAGTTGGGGGTGATCCTGGAGGCACAAAGAGCTTTAGACATCGCCGCTCGTCTGCCAAGCTCTACTGTGTAACACAGGTCTGCGCCGATGGTCGGCCTCGCTATCATACATCTGAGCCGGGAAATCCTCATTTAGATACACAACGTATTCCACTCTAGTTGCTTTTCTTCGCAGTGAGACACTATCAGCTGCTTGGTGAGAGTGTGGGAGAAGTTGCAGGGCCATGCTGAATGATTGTTAATTGTCAAGAGAATTGGCTGAGGTCAACAGCTGCAGGAGGGACTTTTGCTGTGTAATAGTTATTATGGGAAATCAAAACAGTGCTAACTGCAGACTTTCGTGCTGTAGTTGGATGCATTACAGCTGGTTTTGGTTATTCAGGAAGTGCAAGTGCAACTTTTTACAAATTATACTCTTTATATTACATTATTCTTTTAAAAATAATGTTACTTTGCTTCTTCTTCTGTATTAAAAACTAGTTTTATTACTCAACATGTAACTATATTGCTTCTGTTGCCCCTAATTAAACCACCAATGCCAGTGACCCATATTAATGCTTTCTGATTTGCCTCCTTTGTCAGCAGAACAAGTTTTGCCAGTTCCTTTCTAAAATGCGCTTAAGTTCAGGGAGGGATCATGAACGTGGTTTAAAGTAACCATAGTTAATGGTTAAATAAGAAAGAAACAGCTGTCTCCCATCACGTGTTACGCTCAGTATTATTTACAAATACATAACAGAGCCAAACTTCAGCTGTAATTTAAGTCTGCATTTCTTCTTTGACATGTTGATCATGGCAGTTTGCTCAGACGTGGGCTCTGTTCCACTGCCGCATATTTAACACTAATAATGTTGTTTCAGAAACAGCTTTTGCACCACTTCAGGAAACACCAGTGGGCACCCCTTGAACTGAGACATAAAAAAAAAAGTATCACTGGCATCTCTCTTTTATAGGCACAATTAGAGAAAGGGCAGCAAGAACAATGGAATAACTGTGCCTTTGTTGGAGCAGTTCATAGGGAATTACTTTCCAACCATTCAAAATGAGGAAAAATCATTAGCAGAAAGTGAGTTTCTTTTCCCTCCCTCTCGCGAAGCAATCTGCTGGAGACAAAGAGAACTTTGAGCCCTTGATATACAGACAGTAAGCGTGGCAGTTAAGCACAAAGAAGACACGGGAAGAGGAGGAGGTGGGAGAGAAAAAACCATCAGGGATTAGAATAATGAAGGAAGTAAATTAAAAACAATTAAAATATTTGTGGGATAGCAGTTAGAGATATTTAATATTTGTTTAAAAAAACATTACTTGGCTAAAATGCCTAAACAGACACTTTATAAAAATACAACCGTGTTGAAGTAGTTTAGGGGTAAAAAGTTGGTTAAACTTTGAGGCACAGAAAACACCTCCAGTTAACCCCTGCGCCAAACCACTCCATTCTCCTAAGAAGGGTGCAGACCTCCCCTGCAGGCAGCACACTTAATTGCAGTGCCTGTGCACTGTGTTGTTCATATATGGCAGATGGCGCACACTGATGGCACCTGTCACATTAATGACATATGTGACATTAAAGCATTTTGATTGTAAATAAAATAAGCTGGCACTCAATTTGCAGGTATCAAGGCTGAATAATCACCTCTGTAGTCGACGTGAGCTATTTTTATTTTCTTCCCAATGTGATCATCTTATTGAAATTGTTTATTATCATTCATTCGACAGGTGGCACGGTTAGTTCTTCGAATTAAATATGTGGAAGATGTGCTTGCTTCATGGTCTGTGTGTCGAAAAGCCCACGTAGACGTGATATAACAAAGCGAAGAAGCAACAGGTCTGATTAACAGCTCACCCAGCATCGCTGTGTCTCAGCGTGCCAGTGCAGTCACAGACAGGACCATGGAGCGTTTCCTGTGATGTAACCAGAGAATCAAGAAGAACAAAGGGAGAATTTGTTGTTCAGCTTGTGCCTCATCCATAATGCAGGAAAGGTGTACAGACAGAATAGTGTTGGTTAAACGCAACACATGCAAATGACCCGAGCTGTCTCTAAGTGACACTGCTTATTAAGGGCTTGTTATATACTCATTGCAGTTTTGGACGATAGATATTATTTAAGATGTAGCCACACAGTAGAAAAAAAACATGTTATTAAAATTAAAACCGTGTACGGTTTCAGTGAAATATAGCAGGTCACTTCTCTTATTATTTGTTACATTTCAAGAAGAAGATATAACAAGTAAAACTACAGGATGTAGGAATATTTGTCACAACAGTTTTTAAAAATCAGTTTTCTTGTAAAGTGATACAATAGTGACCTAAAGTTATGATGTAGATGAAATTAATATATGATATATGTATCTTGATCAAGTCTTTTTATATTTGCATACAACTGATTCTAGCAGAGGCGAAATACCTCGAGGCACGAGTGCCAAGTTAAGGCAGAACTGCGTCGCTGCTTTCTTTCAGAAATAAAATTAACAAGGAGATATTGCCTAAAAGCTGAATTGCATGTTCACATATTAAAAAAAAAAAACCATTCGTAAGTGCAAATAAATACTTCCTCATGGTTATATGACTTTCTTTGTTTTATATATATTATAACAAGGAGAAATATGATTTCAGTTAATTAAACCTGATTTTCTAACCTTTGCTCCCTTAATTATAAAGTACAGTAGTACAATTCCTTCAACTATAATTACTGATGATATTGCCCTGTGAGTTTCATTATAATCCTTATTAATAAGGAGCTTCAAATTATGTATAATACCACGCTTTAGATGACTTACCCAAAGACCAAACACAGATCAGCGGGGGAATGTCTCTCGTTTTCTAAAGCAGGTGTGTTTTTCCTGAGAACAGAGCCCAGATGCTGAAGCTGAGTGAGAACTGTATGGCTTAGATACTATGAGTTCAAATGAAAAAAGAATGAATGATGTTATAGTTTAATAATTGTATAAAATAACAGACCATGTTGTGGATTCCTGTATACTTGTGAGCTTGAATGTATACTGTCACATTATATGTACATAGCACTTGAAAATGATTCATAATTCTGAATAATGTCTTAATTATTATACACAGTTTTTTTTTTTTTTCCAAATTTCTTTAGTCAATCTAAGTTTAACCTAACCCAACTATAATGATACATAACATGTGATACATTTCAATAAGGCAAAATAATAATAATAAAAAAAATTAAATCTTTTTTAATAAATATGCATTGAATTTTTAGCATTATATACTGAGTCAAAAACTATTGCTGTGATTGCCCTTGAAACACCCATATGACTCTAAGACATCTCCACCTGCGGAAGTGAGATCTATAGATTCCCAGCTGAGCATGCGAGTTTAATTGGCCTGCAGGTCTTTCTGTGCTTTCTGTGAAGCCTTTGGTCGTCACATCATGTAGCATCAATCTATTGTCAAAAAACCAAACGTGTCTAAAATTCATTAGGGAACGAGCGCAGGAAGAGAAAGCGGTAAATACCAAATAAAGCTGCAAGCATCTTCAGACATATCCGACATACAACAAATACTCTGCGTGTCTCGTAGTGCTTCTGTAATCGCTGGCTAATTCTCAGGAGCAGTGAGGCAGAGCGCTTGACAACATCATCTACTGTGACAGGCAGATTGTGTTTTCACGTGAGCATGATCGACAACAGATTGCAGTGAGCCCGGGCTGTTCTTGTTTGCCCTGGAAATGTGTTTGTGTTTATCTTTTGCTTGAGAGAGGCATTTCTTTCTTTCTCCCTCTGTTACCAAAAACAAACGCGCGTGCGCGCACACATACATTTTTAGGCAAGCTGTTCTGCACGTGTGCGTTCGGTGCGTGCGTGTGACACATGCTGTGAAGTGGCTGCCAGGAGAGGCTTAAGAAACAATCCAACCAAGATCAATATCAGCAAACCGCACTTATATGTTTGACTTAAGATCCAGTCGCAGTTTCCCCTGTTTCACTTTTTATGCACAGTCGAAGCCAAACCTCACGAAACTGCATTTACCCGAAAGCCTAAAGTGTGTGTTTATACACACTGTGACATATTTTGAAATTACATAATTGTTTGGCAAACTCTTAAACTGATTTTTTTTTCTCCACCAGGCTTTGATGAGACTGTCAACCCACACCGAACACACTCGCAAACACACTCCTCAGAACACAAGTTCAGGATTGCATGTAGGAGGGAGGGACAATGGCTAATGAGTAGGTCTGGGAAAGTTTCAGATGGCAAGAAACTAATAATTTCGCTCATTTTGATTAATGAGAAAATAGTTTGTCTTAAGATAACACAAATGCCAAAACATATAATATTTAACTTACGACGCGCTCTGCTTATTTGCACACAGTCATTGTGTAACTAACTCTAAATTTATCAGTTTTAATGGCATAATGTGGCACTCCCTAAGCTCTGGATTAATATGAGTCTGGTTATAATGCTTAGAGCTGTATATAATACATATAGATATAGATATTTAGACTTAGACCTGTGCTCAGTAGTCTCAAGAGCAAAATATACAGCAGGTCTTCCCTATTTTGCATTAAATGTATGAGAAATGAGGGAGGCTGTTAGTATGGTTTCACCATAGGTTTATCCCCGTAGACAAGTCAGTCATTTATGAATAAGCATGAGCCAGTGTTTGCCTCATTTAATGATTTTTCACCATTCAAATGTATTCCACATCCCGCCATTTATTTCTCTGTTTCACATGGCTATCACACACACACATACGTTACACAGATGTTAACATAGATCTTTGCACACTATGTGTAAGTACCTACTCTTACACAGAAGCAGTAAGCACTTCACTGGCAAGTTCACTCTTCTTCTCACTGTGCCTGCCTACTTTGCTTCTCCTCTCAGGTGCTAACCAAATGACGACCTCAAGCACTGGGAACACTGAAAGGACCTCTTCATTGAACTTCCCGCAAACAGCATAGAAAGCAACGAGAGGGAGTGCACGTACAGAAGAAGAAGAAGGAACATTGCATGTGGTATGAACAATCACATAAGCACCCACAACTATCCATATATTTTGGAGACTTACTGCAACTGTCAGCTGCGAGCACTAGAAGAAGTCTGAAAGGAGGAAATCATGTCTTTTGAAACTGTGACTCGGTGAAATCGCCGTTTCATACATGCTGATATGTAATGCCGTTGATATCTGCCGTGTCGCATTTATGAACCTGCTGTGTCCAACAGCACCTTATTGATTATTATGGAGGTCTAGGGACAAGAGGAAATGCTATTAGAGATTAAAGGGGTCAGGTGATGTGAAGGTGGCATTCAGAGTCATCAGACACCAGCGGCTTCGGTTACAGGCTGTAATGTTCACCCGTCGAGCAGATTAGCCAGCTTGATTTATTTATTACCTGATGTCTTACCATTTCCTACCCTCACTGACTGAATAACTGATTGACTGGGTGGCTGACTGCTTGCATAGCTTATGCGTTGTAGGTGAACTTCAAAAGGGAAGGAGAAGATTATAGAGTCACTTGGTGTCTATTTACACAACACGCAGTGTGTATTGCTTTTACAGTGCAAAGCTAATAAAGAGAAAGGGCTTTGCTGTTTAACTGTATATGGACCATAAATGTTTTTCTTTGGGTTTTTTTGGTTTGTTAAAATATCAGGATGGAAGAAACTTTTGGAAGCCTGTGATAATGTTTTCCCTTTTTTCAATGTTAAATTGATATAAAGTCAACAATAGGGCCTAACGGTGTATTGTAGCGTAACAAGCTCCATTCAGGGCAGCCATTAAAAATCCTAAAACCGCGATACGGCACCCATATAATGTGAGTATAATAGAACTCTGGTATTATGAGGCCTATCTGGGATACATCTCTGTACAGAGAGCCAATGCACTGCCTGTCTGTGCCTTATCTGAAGTGGCAAACTTGCTGTTCTAATTGTTATCTTCACACTAATAGAGTGGATGTTTTGAAATCATTTGGTTGGACGGATAAAGGCTTGGCAATTCCCCAATGCTTACTGTCTCTGTCAGGGCTTATCTGTAGGAGATAGCTGGGACCCTAAGAATGATTGGCGGGGTGCAGGATGTGCAAAAGTGTTGCAGCGTCTGAGAAAGGAGGCAGAGCAGACATCCAAGGAATTGTTGAGAATTAGAAAATGGTATTATTTGGGAGTTGCTAAAGTTGCTCCTACTTTTCCAGCGAAATCGCATTGAGGGAAGAATCATGTCATTTAATGTGATAATTAATCTTAAACTCTTATTGTTAAAATAACGAGTGATGCTGGATCATCTGTGAGTGTGTGTTTGCAGAAACTTTAAGTATTTATTAAGTATTTTCTAAAAAAAAAACCCAAAAACTAAAGATGCTAAAGTGTTTTGCTTCTTGCTACGACAGATTTAAGTTTTTGTGTACTTGGCATTTGATGTGACTGGCATGAAACAAGAGGCTGAAAACTTGACCTGCCTGAGCGAAACACAACTTTCGCGGTACGGGTTTCACCACATGCTGTCGGCTGCAGACCTCGGGGTGCTCTCCGTGACATCATTAGTTAAAGAACACATGCCCCATCTTCATCCTCCTCCTCCTCCTCCTCTAGCGGTCCCCTCTCAGCACCTAATTGTGTCCACTCTGTCGGGGCTGGCGCGATAATAAAGCGTTAAGAGCCATGCCTCGTTCATTAAAGTGGAGTTGGGAAATGTGAGACCGCCCCCTTTCAGGAGTTTGTAAAAAAAGAAAAAGGGGTAGAGAGAAAAAAATCGATTATTTCTCCACGCAGGAGAGCAGAAGGTTTAGGGAAAGACTTGGTCGGGATTGTGGGGAGGAACAGAAACAGCTTCGCAACATCACTATCAAGCTTCAGACGTCCAGTACTAATACCGGCACCACCTCCAACACAGCCGCTCCGCCGAGTCCCTCGCCTCTCACCGGCAGTACGCACTAGCAGACCAGACGGTGCGTCCTCAGCGCCTCCTGAGCGAGCTCTGTCGGATCAGAGAGAGAGAGAGAGAGGAGAGAGAGAGAGAGAGAGAGAGAGGGTAGTTTTCTCTGACATTATAGGGACTCATACCACGTATTGTAGGTTACTTTTTTTTTCCTCTCGGCGCCGTCCTCCTGCTTAGTTGCGCTCCTGGATTTTAAGTGCGTCTCGGCGAACTCCGTCCCCCATCAAGCAGCGGCTCCAACCTTCCTGTCAAACGGCCGGACCAAACACCCGGCGGACCGCTTGTTGTAGCCTTCTCTCGCTTCACTCGGGACAAGATTTCAGATAAAGTAAGTAAGGCACTTGCACCACTTGGCACTCACTGGCAAACACCTCACTCCATCTTATGGTTCTTAAAAAAATATTATTTATTTTATTTGAAATGTTCCGTAAGGGGAAACTTGAGGGTCTAGTTTGATGCGCGCTGTCTCCCCTGACAAAGTACAGCAACTGCGTGTATTGATTTGTTGTGACCCCCTTTTGGCACAACACCGGTAACAGCAATGTAATATAGTTACCGGGTGACATCAAATCACTGGTTATGGTGTATTAGGAGGTCCGTGTGGTGATTTTAGATGTCACTGCTGTGTCGACCTTGTGCAGCTTTCTCGCGTCCACATGCAGGCGCACAGTCCCGAAGCCAATGAACTGGCTGGTCACCTTAACACTATACTTTATGCCCTCTTTTTGCGCCTTTGGGGAGGGTGGCATATGAAAAGTTGCGTTTGGGTTGTAAAATGTAGCGTTCAGTGTACCTCAAACAAAATTTTAAAGGCAAAAGGTGATGAACAAGTTTTTACATTTCAGATTTTGAATAAAGCAACAGATTAGGGAAACAGTGATCATAGTTTGTGGATATTCTTTGCGCGTGATATAAACGCACTAAACTGAGGTGAACTGATGGCAATTATGCCGTGCTAAACTTTAAACCGGTATATTATGTAGGAAGCTTTTATAATTATTAAATATATAGCTAATCATATCCTCGCTGCAATACAGAGGAAAAAAATTTTTTTAGACTTATTTGGATGTAAATTTATGTAGATGAGCGACATGGCGGACTGTGCTGTAAATCAGTGTTTTAGAGGAGGTTTGGCTGTTCAGGCTCAACTATAATTTCTTCTCTGTGCCTTTGTGACTGAGACTGACTTATTACAAGAGAGCAAGTATGATTAAATTCATATTGCGAGTTTGGTTAAGCCTCACGTTGCTCAACTGAACCTGTTGCGACGAGGGAAAAATCATGAGGCTACAATTAACTTGTGGCAACTTTTCTCAGGTTTCAGCTTTGGAGCTAAAAATGGATTCTTTGTTTTACACTTAAAGTGTGCGGACACGAGGCCCACCATGTAATGTGCAGAGAAACTCGGGCTTGCAGTGACATTTAAAATTACTCTAATACATTTCATTTTCATTTAGATAGATTTTGGGACTGACTTGGCTGTGGACAATAAAACGTATGCTTAATGTGAGGATAAACGTTTATCTCTTTACTTATATTGGGCTGAATTAGTTCTTAAGCTCAAACACAGTTTTTATCTGTGAAATAAATGACATTAAAAAGTAATAAATGAACAGGGCTTTAATATAGTGATAACTGCTTGAAATTAAATTTATTTAATATAACTTTTAGTGAATATTTTGAGATTCATTTAAACTATTAAATTAATTTTAAAAAAAAACAGCTATGTAAATGAGGTATTTTAAGGCACTTACAGAATGGTATAAGTGTTTCTGTGTGTAGCTGTATACCAGCTTATTTTATGTGTGCATCTAAAACACACTGCGTACTGCTTGACTGCATTTCTCAGTTCACTTTCAGAGAAAAAAGAGAGATGCTCCGTGTTTTAAGGCATATGTAATTTTTAAGATGCATTATTTTACTTCTGAAGGGAACGTGGTGTCCGGTTGTCCAGTAACCCTTTATTAAACTTTTATCTAAACTTTTTAGTCTTAAAAAAGTCAGAGTGCATTAATTTATATTTTTTTTTAGAAAACAACATCATAAGCGTAGCTTTCCTTTTCTGACTATCGTCAATGAAGTTGTTCTGTGTGGCCTGTCTGGCCTGTTGCTCTCTTGGGATTTAGCGAGAGGTTAATCCGCTCAGAGGAAGGTGAGCACTTGCATGTGGACCCACGATTACACACTGAGAAGTCTGTCAGCCAAGCTCTGTAATCTAAGCGACCCTCTACACACACACGGACACACACACACACGCGCACACACACACACACGGACACTTGTATGCAGTCGTGCGCAAACACACACAGGTGCACAAAAGCATGTTCTGTCTCCTTTCTCTCTCTCGCTCTCGCTCTCCCTCCTTACACACACACTTTCACACACACGCATGCATCAACACCCACACTATTTGGCCTGCGCTGCTTTTGTTTCTCTTATTCTCTTAAGACCTCTCCATCTTGACAAATCATTTGGGATTTTAGGCGCTGATTCACAAAACCAACAGTGACAACACACTCTTACCCTTCTCACAGAGAGGGATTAGAAGGTCACGTGTCTCTGTGATTGGCCAGGGCATTGAGCCGATTGTCAGGGCACTTTGCTGTACGCCAGGGGCTCAGTAAAGCTTTAGTTAAGTGAAGGAAGGGAACACATTGTATGCCACGGTCAGGGTAATGCCATGTGTTTTCAAGGCACTGCAACAAAATCAGCATAATTAGCAAATATTTGTCATTTGAAATGCCTAATATATTGCTTATAAATGTGTAATTTCACACCCATAAATTAGTTTTACTGGAGGTAACTTCTATTCCTGCTACCAAGTTTCCATCTTTAGGGGGGGGAAGAAGGTGTAAACTATACCACTGTGCTCCCTGATCTCTGCTCACATAGACATTTAACGCTGTACAAGAGGCACATTTCAAAGATGCCCACCTTATGGAAAACCAGATCTATGAAAACATTTTTGCTTAATGGAGACAACCAATGTATTTATGTTTAAGCAAACAGTTTAAAAGCCCCTTTAGCTGTGCTTTAAAGTTTTTGTTTTTTTCACTAATGGCTTCAAATATTTTGGAAGAAGTTTGCAGAGTGTACTCAGTTAAACATCAGTAAAACGTTCATTTGCAGATTGCCGGTTGGCAAGATCGTGAGGTAGATATCGAAGAACTCTAAAGTGGACTTCATGCCCTTTGGCTCAAATGAGAGGCTGATATAAGACTCAGGTGTAGACATTTGTATTTACCTCATATGGAATGCTTCATAACGTAAGGAAATGTCTTCGAATGCTGAGAGACGACCTTGTATATCCCGCATGTGAAAACGTTTAATTGGTTTAGCAGCATATGTAACGCAATAAAGTGCAGGCTGTGTGTGTAGTAAAATTTGCCTCGCATAAATAACAGAAATATTAAGCCATTTGTTGAGAAAACAATTCTTCTTGCCAATTTATAAGCAGATGAAAATGCTTATGTTTTATAATAACTTAAAGGCTTCTTGCATTCCTGTTTATTGCACATGGCAGGTGTTCTCTAGTTGCTGCATGGGAGGAATAGTCTCCTTTTTTTCTCTTTTTTTCTTTCTTTTTTTTCCCTTTTCATACGTTTTATAGTACCAGTGAAATACACAGGGCTCAACCTCACCATGTGTTTATTTACTCATCTTCAGCAGATCTCGCTTTCATTGTCCTAACTGTTGTGCGTGTTAGAAATGTGTATCCAAATGCATCTTTGCCTTAGGAGCACTGTCTGTGTATCTTCTCATAAGAGCTGCAATTACTCATAAAACTTACCACACACACACACACAAAAAAAAAAATCAAAAAAAAAAATCAAAAAGTAAATAATGCAGTCCTTGAATGGTTTTTTGGTGGATTGAATGCATATATTTGAATATGTCCTGGTTTTTGCATAATGATGCAAAGTATTCTTCTGTCTCTATCTAGTAATTAGCAGTGACGTTCAGCAACTTTCTCTGTATGCTGTAAGTGGATGGGGGTGTGTGGGGTTTGTTCACTGGGGTGTTAAAGATCACAGAGGAATATATCAGCCTTTGATGTTTAATTGTATTGTAAAACACACTTTAGAATATTTCTGCATAAAGTAGACTTCTGGCTGTGCTCTGCTTTGTGTTTGCTGTTTCTTTTGTGTGTTTGTCTGTCAGTGTGTGCTGTGTGTCTGGGAGGTGTGTGTGTGTGCGTTTTCAACTTTGCGTCTTGTCTCTGTGTATTCGTGCGCTGGAATGTTTGTGCTTTTGTGTGCGTACGTGTTTTTTTTTTTTTTCCTTCGTCTGAGTTTTGTGAGGTTGTTGCTGGTGTATATTCAAATGAAAATGCTTGTTTTTCTTTTTCTCCTTTATTCTCACACTGAAGAGGGTAGGATTTGATGTCTGCGATGATGGAGCAGTCTGGAAAACAGTGTCAGTGTGAGGGCTGAAAAGACAAACTGAGAAGACAGATGCACATGAAAACAGAGAGAGAGACGTGCGCAGAGAGAACGCAGATGGAAATTTATTTGAGCGGAGGTTAGTTAAGAGCACGGCGACAAAGTGTTCGGCCTCCGCTCAGGTAACCCTCCGTTAAGATTGCGATGCGTTCGTGATGTCATGTTTAACACACTGATCTAGATGAACAGGATGTCCTGCCCTTCTTCATCCTGTTTCCTGTTTCCTGCCTGGCCTGTTGGCCATTATTACGGCAGCAGCCTGCTGGGTGGTCCGTGCTCGGCAGTGCTGACCGCACAATCATATCATCAGCTGCAGCCCACCTAAAGAGACACCCAAAACACCTCACCATACTTGAGGCCTGCTGTCTGAAATATTTGGACAGGGAGAGAGAGAGGCCCGGGAGGCGAGAAGGCTGGAGGAGTGCAGGAGCAGCGGACTCTGAATGATAAGACAAAGAGAAACATTTAGAGTAGAGCAGAGTTTGGGTTTCTTTGTCCAAACATGAGATCATTCCAATTAGGTTGAAGGCCTCCAACATCAAGACTTAAATGTTCAAATGAGAGTTAAATGAGAGTTTTCAGGCTTATAAACTGGCACATTAACTTCCCAACACTTACCCAACTTTCAATCCTGAGAGAATTTTTCTTCTTCTTTTCCTGCACAGCGCCGTCAGTTTAAGAGGTAACGCAAACATGACATCTGTAATGCTGACTCGAACCGTTACGTGGCGAAACCAGAATTTATCTGACAGATTTTTTAGAAGCCAGTTTGTCAGAGAAGTGTTTCCTGTCTGTTTATGGAAATGTAGCAGCCAAAGGCATTTTCTTTGATTAAACCCTGCTCCTGACCCCTAAATAGTTAGGAGCAACTTCTTACACCCTAATATTATTTCAGAGAGAGATGCCTCCACCCGCCTTCACCATATTCCTTTGGTCTGGGACACATTTGGAATCCACCCAATGCCAAGAAAAAAAGAAAAAAAGAAAAAAAAGAAGGTGTAGGAATGGGGAGAGTGAGGAAAAAAAAAGGTAGAAATGTTTTCCAGTCGCTGTAATTTATCTTTGTCACAACTGCAACATAGCCAAGTCATTGTGCAACAGAGTCCTGTGAGACGCACAGAGGTAGCTCTGTGCCTTGGCCTCACACAAGCTTGCATCCATCTGAAACCCCCTGCTCGCTCGGCTGCCACAATCCGCGCCGCTGCTGCCACCGCTCCCCGTCCGCGCTGCCGCTGAGCTTCACGTTGCGATCGGATATTTATAGCAGATCTTGTGTTCACACCGAATTCAGAGGAATTAGGACTTGAATTCTACCCCGTCAGGCTTTTTATGTGATGTTGCTGTTTTTTTTTTTTTTTTTCAATACAACAACGCAACAGTAAATATCCAATAATAGATGGCGCGACTGATGCGTCTGTCTCTCTTTTTGTGTTCCGAGGAAGAATATCGCAGACTTTTTTCAAATATTGTGCTTGTTTTTCACCACAGCCTCAGAAATCTGGACAACTTGTGTAAAATCAGGAGATCCTCTGTTCGGCTCCAAAGGGAGCGTGTCGTTGAAAATGCTGTTAACACTTTCTAAGTCGGGGAAAAAAAATAAATAAATAAGAATCCATGCTCTCAGTGCTCTCCCTTTGCTGCAGAGCACACTGCTTAACCAGCCAGTGTCCTGCCAAAGCCCACACCAGCGTTTCTTTCCACTGTCATCTGTGCCATTCCCACACCAAAGGCCAGCCTATGAAATAATGTGCAACACGGGACTGTTTCGAAAACTTAGTTTACTCAGCTGACCAAAGAATTAAGGAGAAAGCGGGACAAAGAAATGCAGAAAAAGCTGAACAGTAATAAAAGTGTTTAAACTTTTTCAGCTAATGTGCATCTGAAGTCAAACTTAATAAGACACTATAACACACAGTAGGAAGGGCCCTGAAGGCGGTGAAGAGTGAAACAGCGTAGACCTCACGCACTCTTTTTCTCTCTCTCTCTTTCTCTGTCTTCTTCTTTTTTCAGCCCAGTTCCTTCTGCACTGTGATGTATGGCTTTTTCCTACAGTGGCTCTTCCAAAGTGCAGCTCGTGATGTCATTAATTTTATTCATACTTTATGGATGCTCTGTCTGGAAAAAATGAGGGAAAACGAAGAGGGCCGATGTGAGAAGAGAGGGAAGAAGATAGAGGGAAAGAGAGAGAGAGAGGCCTGGAGAGGCGAAGTGAGAGAGAGAAAGAGAGAGATGAGAAGAAGATGGCATTGCGGAAGGAGATTTTCAGTGCAGTTGCATGTATAATGAATGAGGGGGCACTTTGTTTGAAACTCCAGCCCGGCGCTTCACTTCAAGGTTTGCTGGGCAGAGTGAGGCCTTGTGATCTCACACCAGCCACTCTCTTTATCTTGCCAATAGATGCTTTCACCTGGCACTGTGGTTCGACCCAGTGGAAAAACAAATAACCTTGGTGTGTGTGTGTGTGTGTATATAAGAATAACAGAGAGAGAGCGAGAGAGCAGTGACAATGGAACAAGGGGTTGGGTGGAAAGGGTGAGGAGCGGGCGAGAGAGGAAAGAGGTGAGTTTGTATAACTGCAATGACAGCCAGACGATACTGAGGAGAATACTGGCACTTTGCCCGCACTTCCTAAATAGTGCTCTCTACAGAAATAGCTCAGCCTTGATATTGACTTTTGTCTGTTGTGTATGTGCGGATGTGCACATCTGTGTATGCTCAATAGCAGGACATACAGTTTCATTGTCAGGTGAAGACCTTTTTCACTTCTTATCTGTTGTTGTTTGTTGGTTGTGTGCGTGTATACTTTTCTGTTCCTCATATTCGGCGCTGGCGTGTGTGTGTGTGCGTTAAAGTGTGCGAGTGAGGGATCTTTATTTGCTTTTATTGTCATGGGCCAAAATGGCCTCTGTCTTATTTTTGGCCCAGCTCCGGACTCGTGGTTTTAAAAATAGCTGAGGAAGTGCGGGGGATACCTGCCGTGGCTCCAGCCTCCCTACAGCAGAGTCCCAGTTCCTCCACGTCACATCCATGCACCGCCGGCCCACTCCAGGCTATGACAGAGCAGCCCCTCTGGGGCCCGTGCAAACAGGATTGGACTCAGATTGAGGGTGTGAGAAAATCAGCCTCTGGAGTAAAGCGCAGAAAGGGCTCGCAGTTTAGTGTGAGAAGTCTTAGCCGACACTGTCAGATTTTGTAACGTACAGATTAGAAACCCTACAAGCTAATTCCCTTTTCTTTTTCTTTTAGAAATGTAGTCCAGAGTAAAAGATTTTAAGGGAGTGTGTGAGAACTGGGTTTTTCCACAGTTAGTTCATGTGTGGAAGGGCACGGGCTGGCTTGCTCTCTTATCTGTCATCTGAATGCCGAGTTGTCTTGTTGATTTCATTTCTATGTCTTGACTATGGGGCCTAACTTTGAGTCTGAGCCTCACTCCCCTCTCATTGTACTCTCAATTTCTTGTGGAATGATTCGACTGCAGATTTGCGAAGGCAACGAGAGCATTTAATAAATAGGGTTAGCTATAGGAGCAGAAATGGATGTCACACCCCATTTAGATTTTACCATTTGACATTCATTTATTTTTTTTTAAAAGATTCACATTATCCAGGGTCAAACTCATTTTTAATGTCTCACTTCTGTGGGTGGATGACTACATTTATTTTTGATTAATTCGGGTATTCTTTACAGGGCATCGTACTCCTCAGGCCCATATCTAATTGTTTGCTTTTGAAACGGCATTATTATCCCGAGATGCTCTTTCATCTGTAATTCTTTTAAACACGAGTGTCATCACTGCTACACTCTAACCCAAGATATTGTTCACCCTTTAAATGAGTGACACTCTGCATCTTGGCCCCTCATAATAGGGACCCCATAATCATATTATAAGTGGGACAAAAAAAGAGAGAGGGAGAAATCTTTGAAAAGCTCCACTGCCCTTGGTTGACTGTCTCTTTACACAGCGAATGAGAAATCTTTTTTTTTTTCCCGAATGCGCTTTCACCCCCCCACCCCCCCCCCCCCACCCCCCACCAGC
>VUQG01014075.1:25246-46191 GCA_015106755.1 Etia nguti | reverse complement strand
CTCACCCCAGCTGGTCATGGCAGCCTGAACTTGGTTCTGCTGGAGGATTCTTCCTGTTAAAAGGGAGTTTTTCCTTCCCACTGTTGCCAAAGTGCTTGCTCATAGAGGGTCTTATGATTGTTGGGTTTTTAGTTGTTGTATTATTGTAGGGTCTACCTTACAATATAAGCGCCTTGAGGCGACTGTTGTTGTGATTTGGTGCTGTATAAATAAAATTGAAGATAGTGTGAAGTTAATTTGGATTTTGTAGGTTTTTATGATCAACATGTATGCTACGTGTAAATAACATGATCAGCAATGTTTTACATGAAATTTATTTTGTCATTAAAAAAAATCCACATTTCACTGTTTTACTGGGGTGGGTGTGGCTCAGGTGGTAGAGCGGGTCACCTACTCACCGGAAGGTTGGTGGTTTGATCCCAGGCTCCTCCAGGCTGCATGCCAAATATCCTTGGGCAAGATACTAACCCCATGTTGCCTACTGGTGGTGGTCAGAGGGCCCGGTGGTGCCAGTGTCCGGCAGCCTCGCCTCTGTCAGTCCGCTCCAGGGCAGCTGTGGCTACAATGTAGCTTGCCATCACCTGTGTGTGAATGTGTGTGTGAATGGGTGAATGACTGAATGTAGTGTAAAGCGCTTTGGGGTCCTTAGGGACTAAATAAAGCGCTATACAAATACAGGCCATTTACCATTTACTGTCTGGGTTGTGCTGTATGATAGTGAAGCAGCATCAGACTGGCGGAAGGTAAAACAAGTCCTTTGAGGGGGGACAAACATGAATGCTTTTGTGGTGGTTGGAACTGCTTGAAGTGTCTTACTGGGTAGGTTTTTATATTTGAATTGAAGCATTGATAAGACTTTGCCCTGTATAATAGTCTCCCTCTTTGAGTTCTTGATTTATATCAATCTTGGAAGCCATCGGCTGGTCTGCTGACTTTCGTCTGTAGCCTCTGGGACAGCGGCCAATTTTTTGGTTCTTCCAGTGTAGCCAACGGATATCCAGGCAAAAATTCCCATTCATATCCGCTGGTTGTTGTTTGTGAATGCAGATAATTTAAAATGGACAATCAGAAGCTACATTGCTAAGATGTTAGCCGATGGTTATCTGGTACATTCTGGCGAATGCAATCCTGTTTTTTGTACTCC
The DNA here is from genome assembly GCA_015106755.1 of Etia nguti. Taxonomy (NCBI): domain Eukaryota; kingdom Metazoa; phylum Chordata; class Actinopteri; order Cichliformes; family Cichlidae; genus Etia; species Etia nguti. Next base: position 45,047 of record VUQG01014075.1, on the reverse strand, counting down.
ACACGGGCTGTTAAACTGCATGGAAGCAAAGCCTGCAGAAACACGGTGGTTCAGTAGCACCTTGACTACACGCAGATTATAAACAGAAAGCTTGTGCTACCAAAAATCTTGTCACATTCTGCATTTTCATATGAAGAATGCATTTCTAGATATTATACTAAGTTTGAGCAAACAAAATGTCTTTAACTAATCCAGACTGTACTTTTTCTTAATGCTTTGCTCAATATTTCCCCCATGTGCTCTTGTCTTCAGCAAATAACACGTCCCTCACAAGAAGACAAGTCAGACGACAAGAACGAAGAGGACAAGTCTGAGAAGTCAGAGAAAAAAGAGGACGAGGAAAAGAAGGACGAGGAAGAGAAAGATGAAAAGGAGGATTCTAGGTGAGTTATGAATAGTTGTTTGTCCTCGTGTCACCATGAGGCCCTGCAGGTAAAAGTCCCGTTTGTTTGATGTCAGTGTTTGATCCGTTCACTCTGTGAGAAAGGATGTCATGGTTACATATGCTGTATTGTATTTCACTACTTTCAGTTAGCTGTAGTTATTAGGAAAGAGTTTACTTTTGATACCCCGGGACCCTGTACACTTTTGTACTTTTGTATATATCAACAGTGTCATGTCAGCCTATAAACAAGATGACTGTAACTGGTTTGGTTAATAATAGTACACTTCCTGCATTCAGTGTGTTGACACTAAAAATGCACACAAAGGGGAAGAATTTAAAAAGGTGACTTAAACGTGAATGACATGTACCATTACCAAGGTGATTTATTTATTTTTATTATTATTGTGGTAGAACATTTTATTAGTCCTATTGAATGGCCATGATAAATTGACTGGCAGCAGTGATATAAATTCATGGTCTAGACGAGGTTTAAATTAAGGTGTATTGCAGTGTCTATTTGTGGTTCTTGGCTAATAGACAGATAACTTGCTAGCTTGTAAATTTGTCTGTCCAGATTGTCTACGCCCAATCTCTAATAAGGTGTGTGTGTGTGTGTGTTCAGTCAGCGAGGAAAAAGAACAGGTTACCGTAAGAGAGCTTGTTATTGCGGAGCCAAAAGGGAATAGATATTTGCAGTACCAACAGCTAAAAGCTGTGTTTCCCTGTCCAAAACCACAGGGACATTGGCAAGGACAAAGAAAAGTGTGACGGTGGGGAAGACGAGGACGGAAAGGAGCAAAACACGCCGCGTGGCAGGAAGACTGCCAACAGCCAGGGACGCCGTAAGGGAAGGATCACCACACGCTCTATGGCCAATGAGGCTGCATCTGTGGCAGCCGAGGAAGCACCTCCCCCTGCCCACGAGCCTGCCTTGCCAGATCCGCCACAGCTCCCTAAAACCGATCCAGCTCAGAAGGCCATGAAGGAGCCTGCAAAACCCCAGACTCCAGTAGCTTCCATGGATGCTGCTAAAGGTGAATACTCTCAGGATACAGTCTGGGGAGTGTTGACAGTCTTGTGCATTTTTGTGCACCACATTCAGTCGTATACTATTTAGGGAATGGGATTAAAATGTGAACAAAAGCAATTCAATACTATGAGAGTATACATAGTTGGAACATTTTAAACATGACCCACAGCAATCTGTCAGCGAAAGCAAACTGCACTTAATTTCTCTCTCGTCATTCATCGGCGTTTGCTCATCACTTCTTGTATTATGAGCTAACATGAATACCTATTAAAACAAGGTTACAAGAGAGACATAACACTCAAAGAATGTTGAACTCATACTTGTACATGAAAATTCTATATCCGAGAAGGCGTCATTAAAACTTCCAGAGGAAAAAAATAATAATTCAAACTGACTGGCTAAATAAGCTTGGCTAAAATGGCTGCCATGTGTCAGCTTCTAGAAGGACTTTGGGTACAAGATGTGTTAAATATAGCTCTGTTGGTATGTGTAGACTTTAAAGGTGAGAATAGCTTAAAAATGGACAGTTGGCTCAGGTACTCATTGCCAGGTGTGTGCATTTCCCTCAGGAAGCTGTTTGCAGTCTGTCTCTCATCAGTGGACTGCTTTAGTTGTGTTCTTGTCATGGTACTCGTTTACACACTTTCAGCATTTGACATCTGTCGCTCTGAGGGTGATAGCTCAGGTTAGCAGTTACCCAGCTCCCCGTCTTTTAAGTTTCTCCTATAAGTGTGCGGCACTCGTCTGCCACCCTCTCGCCCCACTGCTGTCTATTGAATTGTCCCTCTCTCAAAAGTTCTTCACTGTCTAACCTATAATTAAAGAGAACACGAAACGTTACACATATAAAAGCTAATTTACATCATTGAGTCCTGCTCTCAAAACTGACATTGATGTAACACTGTCTGTGAAGCTGAATTTAAGAAATAAGTGCTTAAAGTAAAAGTTTTAATACGTGTTTAGCGTCATCTTCTGTCAGTACGGAACACGACGTCATGTGGTTGGTTGGTTGGTTGCGGCTAATAGACTTACATTAGTTTATGTTAGCTAACTAGTGACAGAATCAACAACTCAGAGGAAAATAAGGACACTAAAACTAAAGGTCAGTTTAGGGGGATCACTTTCGTGCTGTCCCTGGCTGCAACAATGAGTTTTATGTTTAGAAACCGAGGATATACTGTCCACTTTCACTGTCTGTCTCTTTAGCAGTAAGTTACATTATGTTGTTTGGCTAGCTGAACTCAAACGGGAAAATCCAGCTGCTAGCTGTAATGTTCGGGTTTTTAAAGCACTTTATGAATGTGTGGAGGAGAGCCTGTTGGAGTCACCAGACCGAAAAGCTGGAGTCCAACACTCCAGCCAACACCGAGCCGTGTAATCGCCTTGCAAAGCAGATGTTTGCATGATGCGATCAGCGCTATTTTATGCAATAAAATATTCTCTCTTTTCCCAACACAACCAGTTTACAACATCACAGGCTGCTACATGCGTACACATATAGTAACCTGTGATGCTGTAAACTGTTGGTTTTTTTTACTGAAGATGACTGGAAATCCTGACATCCATCAGCATGTCCGCTTACATTTGGGCTTCGCTTTTCCTTACTTCTAATATGAAGTAATGAGGTCAATGAGATAATGTGAGGAAACAACAAAAGATCTCCAAAAATTGTGGCATCTCTTCCTTAGAGCCTCCACTTTGTTTTTGTTTGTTTTGTTTCTGTCTATCACACACTTCGACCTAATTTTTCTGCCCACATACTGATGATGGGATTCCCGATTGTGCTTTGGTAAGAAACTTAGTTATGTTTGTGGTGTGGTGTAGTTATGTATGTAGTAAACTGTTCGGATGTGCTTGGGCAAAGAAAGATTATTTTATTACATAAAATATTGCCGATCACATCAGCTGATTTCTCTGATTTATTGATTCTGTCACTAGTTAGATTTACATTAGTTCATGCTAGCTATTAGCCGCAACCAACCATCCAACCACAGGACGTCACGTTCTGTACTGACAGAAGATGGCGCTAAACATATTTTTAAAACTTGAACTTTAGGCACTTATTTCTTAAATCCAGCTTCACAGACGGAGTTTTTTCTATGTCAGTTTTTGAGAGCAGGGCTCCATGATGTAAATTAGCCTTAATATGTGTAGCATTTCATGTCCTCTTTAACCCTCTGCAGTGTCCACCCATGCTCCAAACTCTCTTTATCCTGGTTTATGTAGGACTTGCCAAACCTAATCTCCTTTAATGACTACATTGTGGATTTTGTGTGGGACTGTTTACTTGCTCTGTAACCCCTGCAGCCATGATGTTTCTTAGAAGTACGTGGGCAAAAGGGTAGCTATCTGTCAGTGTTGCCTAGCTGAAATGGGGCCAAGCAGATTGAGGAAGCTGCTGATTCAGTGGGGGCTTGGATTCTCTTTTGGGGGCTGGTGTCTGTATATATATGTCATTAGGCAACATGCTACGCTGTAGGCGGACACTCTGTTTTTATATCTGACCGATTAAGAGCCACTCTAGAGGGGCCTCCCCTGTAGTGGGGTGCATTTTGTCAGTAAAGAAGAAAGCTTAGTCTGGTAGACATTTGCTTAACTAAAAGTAAAACACAGTGTGGCAGGAGAAGTCTAAACAGTGAGAATTGATCTCGTCTTTAAGATTGGTGGGTTCGAAGGGGGCAGACCAGTTCTTAATGTCAAGGGTACATCTGCAGCTATATTCGTCCAAATGTTTACACAGTCTCAGTGGGTGCCATAGAGGAGAGTGGGCTAGAGTTCATTCAGCCCCCTCCACACTTACTGTGCTCTTCTGTGAATTTTGTTAGAGGCGGGGCAATGAACTGTGTAATCAAGGCAAAGGGGAGGAGTGTGTGTGTCTGTGCACGCGCGTGCACGTGCGTGTGTTTGTGTCAGATGCACAGTATCACAGTAGAGAGGGTGGGAGGGTTTTTGGGTTGGCTGTTCTGTCTATTTGTCTCCATCCAAGGCCATTTCCCAAAGAGGGAGGCATGGCTCTCAACTGTCTGGTGCTACATCAGCTGACCAAGGCCCTCCCCTCCCGGATTAGAGAGGAGCAGGGCTTGCTCAGGGCTGTGGGGAAGGAGAGAGAACGAGAAATGGGAGGAGAAAGCGGGAGAAAATGAGAGGAGGAGAGTGAGCTAGAGCAAGAGTGTAAGTGAGGGAGCAGGTCTCGGCAGCCCCTGAATGTAAACAGATTATTAGATTAGCGGCCATGAGAAGGAGACGGCTGAAGAAAGAACTGTCACTCTCTCACCGTCTCCCTCCCTCCTTTACTTTCTGTCGTTTTTTTCCCCCTCTCTCCTTCTGTCATTGCTGATGGGGCTGTGTCTCTCTTTGTTATTTAGCTGGCGCTGGTGAAACCGGAGAAACTTCTCGCTGGACCGAGGAGGAGATGGAGGTCGCCAAAAAAGGTAGTGTTTTAATGAACTACTCTCTTTCCTTTATGTCTTTGTCCTTCCTTTTATCACCGTGCGGCTGGGACGCCTCTGCTTCTTACGATCGCGTTTTTCCCTCCCTCTCCCGCCCTTTTCCATTCGCTTTCTGATTATCTGATATTGCGTTGCCCTGCCCGTTTCCTACATGCAAACGGGAATGACTGCGCACATGCATTCACACAAATAAAAACTATTCCTGGTGCTTTATTGGAAACTGTTGGAGAGGCTGTAGTCCCCCCCCCCCTTTTAGCTGCACTGCTGACTTCTCAGAAGTGATCTATTAAGGCCATCCAAGAAGCAGCAGAGCGTGACGGTTTCTTTCAAAGATCTCTATCTATTATTCAGGTTCAGACGCTTTTCAGATTCTTTAAAAAAAAAATAATGTGAAAGTTACTTCAACAAGTCTTCAAAATATTCATTGCATACGTCGCTTGGTATAAGGTTGGACTTCATGTCATTAGTCAGCTCATGCCCCACAAGTATGCCTACGCTTCCCCTTTCTGCTTGGATTTGTCAGTTATAGGTTCTTATTCAGGGTAGATTGGCAGAGTAAACAAACGGATTAATGTGGAAAAATTAAGACACTGTTGCGTATTTCGATTTGCTCCACCTTTCCAAAAATGCAAGTGGATATCGTCTCCTCAGACTTTCAGACCTTTATGCTACATATGTCTGTGAATTAATGCAACCACGAGAGGAAAGTCATAACATAGCCGGTTCGGAAATCACCTTTATGCTGCCACACGTGGCTGATCAGGCAGGCCCAGTGAACAGTTTACCCCTGAGTAACTTGATTTGTTTATCTGAATAAGCCCTGGTGTTATTACAAGGCTGAGACATGCCAGGCTTGGTAGTCAAATCAGAACACCCCCTTAGATGAAGAAGGAATTTAGGTCATTGCAGTTCTTTATTGTTGTCTGGAGGATTTTACACCTTTTAGTAAAATTTGATATTAGTATAATTATAATTTGGTATAATCAAGCTGATGTAATACAGCTTATGTATTGTTGGTAGGCCGTATACCCCTAGTTCCTCAGTGAAATCTGAGGTGTTAAAATCACCCAGACCAGAGCAGCTACCACATTTAAGTTATAAAGCTCACAAAGGCCTTTTATTAGTGTATTACGGATATTTGGATTATATAACTGGATTGAATGTTGTCTTGGTAACATAAGAAACAGTGACACCTTCTTCGATTAGCTTTTAGAAGAAGTTCACTTGATTGTTTCCCAGTTTCTGCCTTTGGATTGACTGTTGTGCTCACAGCACCATAGCTTGATTTGTCAATGATTACTTCGAACGTGTGAGCCACTGAGCGTAAATTAATCTCAAGACATGCAGTGCGTGTGCACAGCATTGAGAAATACTATGAAACATCTGGCACAGTTGTGATTATGTGGAAGGAGTATTAGTTAAATATAGTACCAGAGCAGTTACAGCAGCACAGGAAAAATATGACCAGGGCTGTAACAATATCGGCTAGATTAAGTTGTCATAGTGATCAAAGCAGATAAGCTAAGTGGTGATCGAACAGAGTGAGTTTACTGTATTCAAGTACATAGAAAAAAAAAAAAGTAACTAAGGCGAGAGTTGCTCTGATCAGTCCCAGTGCCCTCATTCCCTCCTTGAACTGGAACATTAATGAGGTTTTGTGTTTAGCTGTGCAGCGATTTGTCAAGCTGCCAGTATCCTTCATCTTAGTAAGATTGGGCGGGAGGGGGAGGTCACACGGGTTACAGGATTTAGAGAAGAGCTGCTCTAATGTCAAAGGTAAATGGAAGTCTTCCAATTGACTGCAGGGTGAAAGAGTAATTTCAAAGTTTAGTGGGACCATTAAAGCTGATTGTGTAATCAGTGGGGAAGACCAACAGCAAATCGCAGCAGCGGGGATCCCAAGAGTGTAGTGTAATTTTTGTGGTGATGCTTTTATTTGTTAAAAGAGGTCGTTAAGATTTAACTGAGATCATCTTCCAGAGCCACAGTGGAGGTTCTGACACAGCGTGAGAACCATTACTGCACATTCATGCTAAATAAGACTTTAAAAACTTGTCCTTTCTGCAGTGCCTTTTACATTATTGCAGCCAAACCCTGATTAAATACAGTGTCCATCATGATTTTGTAAAGTCCTGTGTGGCATTAGTTTATATTATTAAACATGAAATGCCATGTTAATTTGTATTTTGCCAAGTATTCAAGTTGGATTTTTGAGTTTGAATCATCTCTCTCTCTGTCCTGCACCAGGGCTTGTTGAGCATGGGCGAAACTGGACAGCTATTGCCAAAATGGTGGGCACCAAAAGCGAGGCACAGTGCAAGAACTTCTATTTCAATTACAAGAGACGTCACAACTTGGACAACCTGTTGCAACAGCATAAGCAGGTAAGCAGATTGTAATCTGGATTCAGTTGCGGGCTGTCTTCAAGCTGTTGTAACTCTGTATGAATGAATGTATTTTATTTAATTAATTTTTTTGTTTACGTCTGTTTGGTTCCCAGGATACACGAAGGGCTCGTGCTGATAGGTCTCAAGGTGAAGGTCTAGCCACACAATCACCTGATGATGATGAGGACAATGCAGAGGACAGCGAAGGTCAGAAGGATGCATAACATAACACATAAGAATTACACACATTCTTAAGAACTCTTTTTGGGTTGTAAAGACCGCACGTCTTCGTCGTCTGATAGTTGTTGATTACGAGCTGTGAAGCGTCATGCTTGATCTTAAATGTTAAGTAAAGAGTTTGGAAGAAATCTGTGAAGCTTGATCCAAACTTCTATTTGTCATTTAAGTGTTTCCTCTGGGTTGATGGCAGTGGGCTTGCTCTCTACTGACAGTAGTTTTAATAAGTGAGTGGAAAAGAGATCAAATGCAAAAAGGCAACGAGTTGAAGAAGAGATAAAAGATGTGAACTAATTTAGACTACATGGGTGCCTGTTGCATAACAGTTTGTAGCTTTGAAGACTGAAGAAAGCCCACTCTTTGAACATGAAGCGCTGGTCCCACTTGTTTGATCCAACAAGCAAACAAGCCTGCCTGTCTGCCCGCCTCCCTCGCTTCCAGAAATCCCTATCTCTGCTGGGTTTACGTGGTGAAGGCATTCTTCTTCTTCTTTTCTTTTTTTTTTAACACCACAGTGTTTTTTGATGTTTTTTTCTTTCTAAGTTTAAAAAAAATGGTTTGCTCAGCAGACTTGTATATAATTTAAACAAACTCTGCTTTACAAGATAACTGCAGCGACGTCACAGTGTTGACTTTATCTACATCTGATGGAAATCAGACACTGCTGGTGATCTGCCGGTCTAAGATGTCACTTTATAAAGTTACACATTAGGCCGTCAGAGGCATCAGTAAAACTCTCATAACTATAAACACCGTGATTTACCATTTGGATGTTTCGTAAAGCTGCTTCTTTGATTTTTTGTTTGATGCATCGAATGGATCTACAAATTGTTTTTGCATAAACATGACATCTGGACTACCATCACCATGGCAACAGCTGCAGCGGTAGACAATATGCAAACCGAGACGGGCAGGCAGGTTTTAAACATGTGGTTTCTGGATGTGAATTTATTTATTTTTTTTATCACTTTAAGCTTTCTGTTTTGTTTGACATACTGTACATTCGTATAGATTGCGGTTATCTAAACTTAGGTGTGAACTGAGCTTATGATTTCTTTTTATCTTTCAAGGTTGAGCTTGCGGTTGTGAGACCTTGAACATAGCACAGGCAAATATTATCAGCAATAAACAAAATACGGTATTTTGCAATAAGCGGCAATCACGTGTGTGCCTAAGTGTGAATGCGTGTGAATACATTTCAAATGGGTAAAGTGAAGGTTTAGGTCCTGTTGTAGATTTTCTGTCTGGGGTTTCATGCCATGTGAGTTTGATATAAATACCCCATTCTTTCTTGACTTAATACATGGAGGCTGTATTATGGCTGCCATTTTAATGGTTTTCTGGATTATTCATTGAATCGTAATATTTCTGTGATCCACTTGAGTCCTCTTTGTTTGATTAATTTATTTATTTGAGTATCTGCTCTTGTTTTGATGTATGTTGAGATGTCTATATTTATTTTCATTGTTAGAAGGATTTTAGAAAAGTCCTGTGAATTTTGGTAACTTCATGAATTGTTTGTCATGTAGTAATTTCTCCTTTGGTGCTTCCTTAGGAGGTGACAACAGCTCTGATACAGAGAGCGCCCCTTCCCCCTCTCAGACTGACTCCTCAAAGTCCAGTGACTCCAAGAGGGCAGACGGCGCTGCAGGAGATACTCAGTGCGCTGACCAGGACAAAGGCCAGACTAGCAATGGGAAGGCTCCAGAGCCTCCATGCGAATTCACAGTGAAACAAGAGAGAATCCCAGAGGGCGAGGCTGGATCTCAGGAGGAAAAAGCCAGGGTGACTTCCTTTGCAGGCTCGGTACATCCTAAAACGGAACCTCTGGATGTGGTTATGAATCCCGAAGAGGTTAAAGTGAAGATGGAGCCCGGTATCAAGGAGAAAGGCGAAAAGGGAGATCATGGCGAAAGGCTCCACTCAGACAATGACTCCAGCGCCACCTGCAGTGCTGACGAGGATGTTGAAGCAGAGCCTGAAAGGCAAAGGTGAATTTTCATAAGCTCTCTGTTCACGCTTTCATATTGTGTGCGCATAACTGCATTTTCCAAAAAGAATGCTGTCAAATTATTTTAGAGGTCTATATTTTGTCTCACGCAGCAGAATATTCTGCATGGAAAAACCTTCGTTGCTCAACCCTCCAGGCTCGGTGTTGGTGCCCTCACCCAAGCAAGCCCAGCTCAACATCGAGCAGCTGCAGCAGCGGGCAGCTGCAATACCACCCATGGTTGGTTACTTTTTCAGAAAGATCCCTTTTTGACTAGCGCAGAGGAAAACGGCAGGTTGCAATTATTCTCAGGCAAAAAAAACAAAACAAAAAAAAACTACAGGCCTTTATAGTATAAGCAGTATGTAATACATGGCAAACAGTTCCACTGTGTGTGGATACATTTTTCTATTAAGGTTTTTATTGAATGAAAAAAATAATATTTGTATGTTTATTAAGCGTGTTCTGGATTTGCTTTCCCTGCAGTGCTTCATTATCTCACTTAGTTCATATCTGGCATCTGGACTCATGGACTTTTCCCCCTCTTTAATACTTTAGGTGCCTGGTCCATTTGGCACTGGTGGCGTGCCCATCAGTGGTTACGCCATGTTGCAACACCAGATCAAAGCAGTGCATGAGTCAGCGCACCAGGAAGAGAAGCAGAGGCAGGACCATGGTAAGAAAGTAAAACTGCTAACAGTGAACTATTTTATAGCCTATATTTTAAGACCCATTCATTTTTATGCAGTTTGATAAAAAGAAATGTTTGAGGCTGCTCTGGACTGTCGTAATGTTCTTCAGCCTGAGTCAAGAATTTTCTTTTAAAAAAATTGTCGTGCATTTAGTGCTATATGAGCTGAAGTCTTGATTTACACTTCTCTTGAAATGTCTTATGAAGAGGGGGATTTGGGGTTTGTGTTTTTTGATGCCATGTGACTAGAGGCTGTCAGAGGTCACTTCTACCAGACTTCTGCTGGACAGTCAAATTAGTTCACCCATGCACCTTCTGAAGGGAGAGCAGTGAAGCCAGTGGGCAGACTGTATTACAGCTTGATTTTGCAAAGCTTTTAGCACCTTTTAGCGTGAGTGCCGTGAAGAGGAGAGCAGCTGTCAGTAACCGACTGAGCTTTGACACCACGGTATTTATTACACATAGTAGGTTTTAGCAGGTGTGTGTCCAGGTGGCGGTGTTTGTCAAAAAAGTACATCCATTCTGGGTCAGCTCCGTGCACACTGGCATTGGGTTTTTCTTTTAATAGTGGTTATCTTCCCTTTGTCCTTATGCCTGTGCGCTGCAGGTAAACCCTTACCGTACATGCCTTATGACATGATGCTGGCTGTGGACCAGGAGACCCACTCCGGTCAGCCAGGCTCTCCTTACAGACTCTCCCCCAGGGAGTTAAGAAAGGCCTCACCTGACCCCAACGCCCCCAATGTCTCCTGCTACAGTGTGCCACCAGGTAAAAGCACACATCTTCACCTCCTCCTCCCAACCCTTTTTGCCTCCTCCCATCCCCTCGCTGATACAGGAAGGCCTTGTTTGACACCCCTTTTCTATTTGTGTTATAGTTTTTTGGGGGGGGGGTTGACTTCACTGTTAGTGAAATATGACTTTGTCTTTAAAAATGTGCATACATACTAACTAAAACAGTAAAAAGAATGAGGTCAATATGTATATATGTAATCCGTGTGAGGCAAAAGCTTAATTTCAGACCCCCCCCCCTTGTGAGGGATAGCTTTAAAGGGACGGTGACCTGAAAGGAAGAGGTGCAAAAGTGCTTGGTTCAGATTGAATATTAAACTGATGGGCTGCACCAAGACCCTGCATGAGGTAAATGAATATTCTGAACTGTGAATCATTTGGAGGTACTCTATACTAGAGTCCAAGAATAAAAACGTGGAGCTAGCAGTGAGCATGGTAGGTCCACCTTAAGTTTGGAGTGGAGAGGAGGACTGCTGTGGAGCTCCTGTTCCTGTCATGGGATGTGACAGAGTTACAGAGCACTTGTGTATTAGTCAAGATGTATCTTCCCAAGTCCAAAGGTATATGTGTACACATTAGTGTTTAGTCATGTACAGGAAGTGTGTAATCAGTGTTAAGGTGAAATGAAGAAACCTCTGCCCAGATAGGACTATCTAATGCTTTTTCTAATATCGATATCCTGCATATCTGAAGTTCTCTCTGTCACATTTCTTTTTTTTACACTCTGTTATAAAGTCATCCTCTCTGCTTGTAACGTTTTATAACCGGTTGGATTATAATTTGTTTATTTGTGAATGGATCAGGCAGAAGTATACACTTCTTTTGCCCCATTTGTTGCGTCTCAAAAAATAAGCCCGCTTCCGTTGATGGTTGCCCTCAGATGTCCGTGGCATTTTGTGTATTCGCATTACATAAGTGAGCACATTAAACCATATTTACAGGTTTCTTTATAATAATTTCATAAATGAAATCATTTTAACTATCGGTGATTTTCATTAACCAACAGTAAAACCAAATAAATGACCTAAATATGTCCTGACCTTTTCACCCTGATGTGCTGTTAGACTGCTGTCATCAAAGAGCATTTCTACTGTATCGCCCTTGTAGGTGTTTTACATGTCCATTTAGGATATGGTTATAGTGAATTATGAATCCTGAAATTGAATTTCACTGCAAACTGAAGGTCATACACCATCTGTTTGTTGATGATGATTAACAGATTCACATTTTAATGATGTTGTGACAGCAAATCAAAGCCAGATAAGGGGATTATCCTGGATTTACTACATGCAGATCGACTGTCAGATATTTGCCAGAACTTTATAGAGCTGGGAAGAGGTGCTATATTTGACTTCCTCATTTTCCATCTTACAGGATGCATAAAAAACTTCCTCTCTGAAAATTCTGCTGTTGCTTTTTTTTTCTTTTCTTCTTCTTGTTTGACATTTAGGGCAAGCATAAAATCATGTCCATCCGAATTAAGTTGTTGTTCCTGAACTGCCGCATGAATGTTAATGCCTGACACACAGTCCCTTCTCTGCAACAGAGGCTTATAAATTCGTCATAGAGTGGCTTGTTTTCTTATCTGTCCCCACATGAGCCAGCAGGAGGATGACGTCCGTGCCCGCTGGAGGAACTCTCGCTGCCATTTACATTTTTGATAGAGTGCAGAGTGCATGCTCGTCTCCCTGCAGGGAGGTTACTCCCGGTCTGTGTGGGTTCATGTTTGAGGTGTGTTATGATTCATTTTGTCTACTCAGCTGTCCCAGGAGACAGTCAAGCAGACAGCGGGCATGGGCCAAAGATACCACAGGCTGAGGACGGGCTGTTAACTGAGGATCTTCACTGCTTACTTCGCCACTTAGTGGAGTGTTGTCAGAACAAAGCTGAATATTTTATCATGAAGTCTTTAATGGGAAATTAAGCTTAAGGGAAACAGTATGTTGGGTGCACTGGTTTGCTTTTTTGATGTTATACCCAGTTGTTTTTAATCAGTTATCTTATTTCCTTTTCTGTATTTCCACCAGTCCTTCACCCTGCAACTACCCAGCTGGTCCAGAATATGCCAGATGGAGGCCGCATGACGTTCAGAACCATTCGACCTCCCAACATTCCCTCTCCTCCTCCACTCATTCCAACTACCAAGCCCACAGACAAGCCTTCCTTTATCCAAGGAGGCTCCATCTCCCAGGTTAGGCACCTGGGGTATGATGTTAGTGCTTCACCAGTAGACTAGCTCTTCTCTTACACCAGTGGAGACAAATCAGATTCTTTCATAATTTATGTGACCTCTCATTTAAGATTAACATATGCAGGTTATGAAGCTTTTTGTCCATGACAGGATCAACACTTTAATTTTCAAACTATTATGATATGTATCTATTACACCGTTGATGGTAGAATAGGTCAGTTGATCCCATCTTACTAAAATGAACTGCTTTATTGTTCCTGTGAACCCAGTGAGTTGACTTTGAAATATGTTCTCTGATTTCATTTCCAGGGAACTCCTGGCACATACCTGCCGTCCCACGCTATCTATGGGCCAGAGGGAACTAAGAGCAGTGTGGGCTCCATCTCTCTGGGTCTGCCGCGGCAGCAGGATCTTAGCAAGCCTGGTAGGATGACAGGCTTCATGTGACTAAGCTGTTTGTCACTTCTTCTGTTCAAGTAGAGTTGGCAGCATTGGAAAACCAAGCATGGCATTAAAATGAGTGCTTTGCTTTTAGAGTCAGAAAGCAAGGCACTCATCCAGATCAAAGGACGTTGCTCTTTAGAAATTCTGTCACAGTTGACATGTGAGGCATCGCACACACCTACTTTATGGCATGGTCTGACAGTTTTACTATTATACCACACAGAATTCTGCAAATAGAGAACTGGAGTTCCTGTTAGTAGAAAGCTTTCTCAAGGCTTATCCTCTAGTTAGTTGTCCTCTAGTTTCTTATGCTTAACTTGATATTTTGCTTCTCTCTGTAACTCTTTAGGAGCTGCAGTTCCATCCATACAAGATTGTAGAGGCAACCCAGCAAAGGCTGGCGAGGGTCTGCCTTTCAGAGGCTCTATCACTCAGGTAATGAATGGATGAAATGAGGCTTTGTTTTTTTGTTTTTACACTTCATGTATTTATATAGCATTTCTTTGCTCTCCCCTTAAACAGGGCACGCCAGCTCTGGCCCAGTCAAGCATTGCCGCTGACCTTCTGAAGGGCACCATCACAAGGCTTGCCACAGAAGACCCAAGCAGCCCAGACAAAGCTAGGGGGGAGCAGCTGGCTAAAGGTCACGTCATCTATGAAGGCAAAAGTGGACATATCGTGTCCTATGATAGTTGTAAGTGCCTTTATTGTCCATATTGCAAACAGCAATTTTTCTTTGTTTGGCACACACATGTTATCATAAGTTTTATTGTCCAGTAGCTATCAAGAACCCCAGGGAAAACACCCGCAGCCCCCGAACAAGCCATGAGCTGAAACGCACCTTCAACATGATGGAGGAACCCCTGGGCAGAGGACACACGGGCCGAGAAGGAGCCCCGTTGGAGGGTACTGCTTGTGTCTCACTGAATATACACACTGTGTCCTTGTTTGTCTTTTCTGTGTCAGGGGCTCATGATGCCTGTTTCTTTTTTTCCCCCCTCAGGGTTAATTAGCAGAGCTTTGCCCAGAGAAAGCATGCATGGAGAATCTAAGGAAAGACCATTGATCACTGGATCCATAATGCAAGGTAGCTTACTGTAAAGTTGATACTTCACTCAAAGTCACATGAAAGAATAAGCGAACCTGAAATAACTTCAAATCTTTCCAGGGACGCCAAGAACTGCCGCAGAGACTTACGACGATACTATGAAATATGGAAAACAGTTAAAGCAGGAGAGCCCGCCTACCCGCTCCTTCGAAGGGGGTATTGGCAAGGGCAAGCCCTACGAGGGCGTCAATACGATTAAAGAGATGGGTCGTTCTATTCATGAAATCCCACGACAAGATTCTGGACAGGATATGTGCAAGACCCCTGATTTGCCAGACAGGAGGGTTTTGGAGGGCTCCATGTCACAGGTCAGACAGAGCTGTGATTCCAGCCACTATTACACAATTTACTTTAATGTTTTTGAAATTGAATATATGAACTCCAGAAAATACAAAAATGATTTTTATGATGAATTGATAACTAAACTGTTGTTTTTAAAACCATTTATCAGATTCACAATCTGAACCAGCCCACCATCAAACACAATGTCAAGTCCCTGATCCCCAGTCCCACAAAGCTGCCACACAACATGCCCCAACTGGAGGCCATGGAACGAACCAAATACGACGAGGGTAAGGGAGTACGGCACACCTCTGTGGTCAACTCCACCACCTCTGTTCTACGCTCCACACACCAGGAGGCCAGCAAATCCCAGCTTAGCCCAGGCTTGTATGAGGACGCCAACGCTCGCAGGACCCCTGTTAGTTACAGTACCAACCCCATGTCTAGAGGATCACCTATGCTGGGACGAGCTTCAGAGGGTATATTTCATAATCATTTTATTCACAGTAGAACATCAGGTTCTCAGTTATTTATTACTTAATAAACGTTATAACTATTACAATTGTGGAGTTAAAACTGAAGTAGATAGTAATACACAATGTGCACCCAGTGCTGTGGGCACCGGATAAGTGTTTCTTTTTCTTTCTTTTTTTCCTGAGAAAAGTAATGACATGATATTAAGTTGTTGCATCAACTAATTAGATAAGCCGTGTCTTTCTCTCTCTCTCTCTTCTGAAGGTGGGATGGGCTCTACAAAGTCTGCTTCACATGAAAGAAAGAGCACCATGACACCCACGCAGAGAGACAGTGTCCCAGCCAAGTCCCCAGTGAGCGGTAGTGACCCTGTAGCCTCTCATAGCCCCTTCGACCCCCACCACCGGCCGGAAGTGTACAGAGGCCATTTGCCTCCACATCTTGACCCTGCCCTGGCCTTCCACAGAGTGCTGGATCCTGGTATAGTGTTTAAAGCATTTTCATCCTTTCAACCGTCACCATGTAGGAAAGTGAACGATGAAAACCTTGATTCTGAGTAAAGCAACTCAGGCTTTCTATTTCATAAGCATAAAATGTCCAGGATCTTTTACAGCTGCTGACGTCAGCAGTGGTGATCTGTATCAGTGAGCCTTCTGTTCATGGGCTTTTTTGTTTTGTTTTGTCCTCTGCTACAGCATTCATGTTCCCCAGGCAGCCGTCCCCAACAGGCTACCATAACAGCTACCAGCTGTACACCATAGAGAACACACGGCAGACCATCCTGAACGATTATATCACTTCCCAGCAGATGCCCAGAGGACTGTCACCGCGGGAACAGTCTGTTGCTATCCCTTATGCACCTGGATCTCGAGGTATGGCCCTCCGATAGCTGACTAACAGCTGTGGGCAGGAGGGGTAGTAGTATGCAGACGGTGTGCTTGTGAAGTAGTGGCTACCTTTTCCAGACGCCCAGAAGCAAATGACCTAGACAAATTCTGCTGATTTGCTCTTTATATTGGGGCTGCAAGTGATTCGGCTACAGCTCAATTTATACATTTTGTATGGTTATGCAAATCTCCATTTGCTGAGTGGTCGCCTCTTACAAGTTGACCACTATTCCACTCTCTTTGCAGCCCTGTTGCTTATTGATCAATTTGTATTTGGAAGCACTAACAGATGAAGGTGATGGGTTACAGCTAAGTGTATACGGTGTTCATACATTCAGAAATTGATGGATTGGTTCTTGTTGTTCACCGCTGGCCCTTTGCTTCTGTCTGTAAAAGGGATTATTGATCTAGCCCAGATGCCTCCAACTATCCTGTTGCCTCACCCTGGGGGAACAGGTACTCCCACTTTGGAACGCATCGCCTACCTCACTGGACCTCAACCCCCTTTCCCTCCTAGAGCTTTCAACCCAACCTCCATGTCGCAAGGTGAGGACCCCTCCCTTCCCCATCCCTACACCCCGTGTGCCCTTTATCTTCCTTGCCACGATCGCCGCTTCTGTAAAAGTGCAGCTCTGCGCTGGCCTGATGTGGCGAAGGTCAGTTGTTCTTGTCCGATTACACAAGTTAAGTTTTACTGAAGTCATACTGGGAATGATTTCCCATAAAACTGCCTGACCGTTGCACAGAGCAATTGATGCCCTTGTTTTTTTTGGTTTTGTTTTTTTGTTTTTTTTGTTGCACAGAAAAAAAAACATAAATAGCCTGCACTCTATTTTTTTATTTTTATCCTATCGCCTAAACCCATTGTTTTAATATATAGATTCCCCAAAACTTGGTGATGAGCTTACAGAGTCGGTTATGTGGTCTGTAGTTGTTCTTATTTTTCAGTCCAGGTAAGTTTAAGAGTTTAAGCAGCTTTAAGGCATCAGCAGCTCAGTTTCTTGTACTCGTGGCTTCAACTGAAATGGTACATCTGGCCATTTCAGAACTTGTCAGCAAAGCTAACATTTCTAAAGGAAGTATGCTCCAGCATTTTTTTAGCAGGTGAGTTGTGTCTTTACATTTTGTCTGTGGTGTCCTTGTTCTCCTCAGGTCACCTTGCTGTTACCAATGAGAGAGAACGGGAGAGGGAGCGTGACCGTGATCGGGAGCAGCAGGAGAAGGAAAGGGAAAAGGAAAGGGAGCAGAGGGAGAGGGAACACGAGCGTGAGCGGGAATTAAGAGAGCGAGAGCGGGAACGAGAGCGAGCCAATGAATACATGCGTGCAGGTGAGTCTTTTTTGAGTTTAAAACTCATATAGTTTTAGAAATCTCATTCGTATGTTTTTAGTCCCCTCAGTGTAGGAACCTGTGCTCTTAGGGCTTTTATTTTGAAACACTGTTACAGTAAAATATTTATGTGTGTCCTCAAGGTGGACCAGAGCAGCCAGTCCGGCCAGGGAGTCGAGGTTATCTTCACTCCCCTTCTCCCTCACACAGACCACAGGATGTTGGAGTTCCACAGCGGCCAAGCATCTTTCAGCCAAAGAGTGTCATCACCTCTCTGATGTAAGCTTAAAGCTACTCTGGGTCTCTTTTACTCTGGCTCGCTAAAGATTTTTTTGTGTGCATGCATATGTTTTTTTAATACATGATTACATTTTGGGCAACAGTATGACATGACAACTGTGTGAGCCACTTCTTTATGCTAAAAGTCTCCTCATTAGACTCATTGATGCAATGGAATGGAAAAATATTTTACAGGAGCACATGTTTCTGCAAATATTTTTAATGTGATCGGGTTCTTATTTTCTCTTTTAGGCCTCTTTCAGCACCAGCTATATCTGCACCGCAGAGTACCGCCCGCCACAGTACTGCAGCTGATGCTCTGGCTGCTTTGGTGGACGCCGCAGCTTCTGCTCCACAGATGGACGTGGCCAAGGTGAAGGAGAGCAAACACGAACGAGATGACGATATGTCTTCAGCTCGGCGAGCATCCAGCCTGTCTGAACAGCAACAACAGGAGACAGAAAGGCGATCTCTGCATTCACCGTATGGAGCTATGTCTCTGCCAGGGAGTAAATCCTATCCAGCTTATTCTGAGGGCGCTGGTGTTGGGGTTAAGGATAAGGGACCTCAAACAAAGTCCCGCATTGAAGAGGAGCTTCGGACTCTTGGAAAGACGACTATGACTGCCGCCAATTTCATTGATGTCATCATCAAACGTCAGATAGCCTCGGACAAAGACTCGCGAGAGCGAGGCTCTCAGAGCTCGGACTCTTCTAGCAGCTGTGAGTGTACTGGATTAAAAATGATAACTATTCAAGCTTCATATAATTGCTCTGTGATACCGCAACATCTGCAGTGGCATGAAAGGATAGGCGTACATAGAACAGGACATCTCATGACCGATGTATTGGTTGGGCTGATATGAAGCCAAATATTGGCGATTTGCCTACATATCAGTATCTGCAGCCGATAAATTAAAATTTAAAAAGAGATGGGAGAAATGCCCTTCAACTGTGTTATGAGTCTTGATGTGGCAGAGTTTATAAGAACTTTGCAACTGTCCTGTTGGCAACAAGTGTTTGGAATGCTACAGACACAACAAGCAGCTGATCCAAGCAGAGTCAGGCAGAGCGTAAAAGAGTAATCATTGTCACAGCATCTTAGGCCCGTCCATAGTGTACTGGTTAATACATTTGCTTGGCAAGCAAAACGTTGTTGGTTCAAATCCATCCAGACACACAAATCCCCTTTAGGTTTACCTCAGGAAGGGCATCAAACAAGCATTTAGTGCTACCAACTGTAACAACCTCCTGTGATTAGTAAGCAGCTGAAAGTAGCCTTATTGTCATATTATCTTAAGGACTCATAAAGACCTACACATACGTTTGTGTTATATTAATGTTCATTGTGGGGTTTTTTTTTTCTTCTTTTCTTTAAATCACCAAATATTGCTATCAGTCGGGCCCCAGTCAACAGTAACTCTTTGTCCATACTTGTCCCACAGTGACATCCAGTCGCTACGACAACACTGGCGGTGGAGCAATTGAGGTGATCAGTCCAGCCAGTTCCCCTGTCCAGCCTCAGCAGGACAAACCAGAAGATATGCAACAACAGGCATCAGGTATGAACATCCTAACTTTGGGGATATTCCTTTTTTTTTTATGTAAACCAGATTTTTTTTTACTAATACTCAAATAAAATTCAAGTTATATTAAAGATATTCATACAATAGATTTTTTTAAATGCAGTTAAGCTCTGTCACACAATCACATACCAGCTGGTGCATTGGGGAATTTACAGTATCTTATACTAAAACCCTTCAACGTGCAGACTGGGGCTCATACCACTAATCTTCTGGTTAGAGAACGATACCCTCAACGACTTGTTGGGGGGTTGATGAAGATTT